>OX596244.1:254325-274479 GCA_951394255.1 Polyploca ridens
CCGTAAATAGCCTTTTCTGCACCCTGTCCGAGCTTCTATAACTGCGCCCTTGTTTTTTTTTTTAGATAAAGGTACCCTAGAGTAATGCTATATATGTATAGGCCTACTTTATTTCATTCAATGTGATAAAATAAAGCACAAGGAACTTGGTGTTGATGGACCAATTATCTAATATTATGGAAGAAAAATCTATTTTTTTTAAAGAACTGATGTGGGCAAACGTGCAGATGAGCCATCTGATGTTAAGTGGACCCTTCGCCTTTTATACCACCCACTGTGTGTCTGTGTCTCACTCAATAAAACTCAAATGCAAGTTCACTAGTGAAAACGCGTTGCTCACCCTGATGCAAGGATTTAGTTTTTGGGCCACTTGACTATGGTCTACACTATTCATACTAGCGCGATGTTTTGTCTAACGTTTTTGATGATACTGGCATGTAGGTACGTATACCTATGTGTTGGAATCGAGCACTAGGGGCGCAGCGGGAACTTATCAGGAGCAAACCGAAAAATAATAGTCCTCTGGTTTGGCCATTCTTGCGCCCCCCCAGAGTCTACGCCCTGTGCCTGGGCACCGCCCTATTTACGGCACTGCTTGATAATGTGCCTTTGAAGCGAGTGCAACAATTCAAATATTTAGGACATATTGTAACCAATGACCTGAAGGACGACATGGATATTGAACTTGTGCGAAGGGCGTTGTCCGTAAGAGCTAACATGATAGCCCGCAGGTTTGCTCGTTGCTCAAATGAGGTAAAAATAACTCTTTTCCGAGCCGTACATCTTTTTACACGAGCAGCCTGTGGGTTCGCTTTACGCAAAAATCGTAATCCATTCGCGTTCAATATAATAATGCATTCAGGGCACTGTTTTGGCTGCCACGCTTCTGTAGCGCGTTGGAGATGTTCGCTGAGGCATGGGTAGACTGTTATTATGCTACGATGCGGAGGAGGGCAGCCTCGATCGCGTGCAGAGTGCGTGGCAGCCGGAACAGCCTCCTGGGTGTGATTGCGAATCGTGTCGACGGCCCGCTTCTGAGACACTACATGCACCAGTGTCTCAGGAGCGAGTCCGGCTATTTTGTAATTTAATGTAATTATTGCTTTTTAACCGATTTCAAAAAAGTAGGAGGTTCGCAATTAAATTGTATTTTTTTTAAATGTTTTTTACCTTATAACTCCGATATTTATTAACCTTTAGGGTTTAAGTTTTTTGTAAAACAGTCCAATTATTCTCTTTGTCATGATTTTTTCTTATAATTAAAATGTTTTAATGTGTTCTACCACTTGTACAATGGAGAGTATTCTAAGGAATTGTTCGACTTGATGCCTACGGCTACCTTCCACCATTGCAACTCTCGCCATCGACGGGGAGTCCATCCTCACACATTGAAACCAAAATTGTTTCGAACTGTGGGAGCTAAAAGGAGTTTTCTTCCGCGGACGCTCGGACTGTGGAATGAGCTCCCCGCCGTGGTTTTCCCAATAGAGTACAGCATGGGGTTCTTCAAAAAGGGTGTTAAGAGGTTTCTTCAGGGTCAAAACGCGCGAGTGATACACCTGGTATTGCAAGCGTCCATAGGCTACTGTAACCGCTTCCCATCAGGCGGGCCGTATGCTTGTTTGCCACTTAGTGGTATAAAAAAAATCCGCAGCACGTACTAGTGTAGCAGACAGGGTGTGCGTGCGTGCGTGCGTGCGTGTGTGTGCGTACCTCGAAGGCGTCCTCGATGCCGTCCTCGGCGTGTGCGGCGGCGGGCGTGGGCGCGTCGCGCGCGGCGGCCACCACGGTCGGCTTGTAGCGCAGCACGTAGTACGCCTCGTCGGTCGCGAGGCACACCAGCGTGCCGCTCTCCGACCAGAACACGTGCCGCGGCTGGATCTCGATGCTGCACACATGCACAAGCACACATTACAAACAATCACCCGTCTACCCTACCCGCCCTTGCCGCGTCGCCTTTAAACCACTTACGAATAGTTCACTCTAATACCGCTTTGGAAGATTGCTTTTGCTGAGTATATTATAGTCTCAAAATCAAAATTCTTTGAATGGCTCATGCCGATTTTTGAGAAGCATCTCCATTTAAACGTGTTTAGGTTTGCCGAAAGAGACAGGTGATAATCTATCGACAGTTTGATATTCCGAGTTTCAAATCTCCAATTATTCGACAAATAAAACATTTTTGGGTTTTTAGAACGCTTTTTTGTGTGTCACCGCCTCATCACATTGTCTACGAGTTAATTAAAGATAATGGAACAATTATTATTCGATTATTCATTTTATACACATTCTAGCAAACGGCCGTCAGTAAATGCAGCACTTGTTCACTAGTAAGACGCATGCGCTTTGAGAATGCTTATTGTATTGCATAAAAAATTACAATAATTTGTACATAGTAAAAATAAATAAGAACAACAATAGGAAACATAGACATAAATCTAAAGATGTATATCTGTGGTAAGATTAACAACACAGTTAACCAAATCATCAAACTAATACGAAAAAATTATAAGGTGCAAAGTTGAGTGTAAAACCACATTTGATAGAGTCACAATGATGCTATAAGATAATAGTGGGAGCCACGTGCCTTGAAAGGTTAGTTTCTCACTATGAATAATATGCGTTTATAAATAATCATAATCTTGTCTACATATTTGTTCTATCTAACCACAACACTGGCAGAATCATCGTTAACATGATGGAACAATAAGTAACTTATTTATTATATTAAATTTATTTATATACAAATCGAACTCGCTTAGCAAAGTGTTCGCGCCATATGTGAATAGCTGCATGGAGAGGGTAGTCCCTGACCGCTCATTTTAATTAGCAATCGCCAAGCAACTATACCGGTGTGTTCTGGCATTATTTGATGACCTTCCTTCCAGGCGGGACCTTACCTAATTCAACCACACCACTTATTGTATGTTAATATAATAGCGAAACGCAGGCCTATGTGAGTATGCAGGTTTATATCCCGCAGTGCAAGTAACAGAGGGCCGCGTAAGCCAACGCAAGCACTTGTACGCAATAACGCATGGCACAATTTACTTTTATTAAATTTTAACCTACTTTTGCATTTCGTTGGTTTGTTCTATTCATTAAAATAACATATTATATAAATTATTCACACGATTTATTAATTTCAATAATAAAGTTATGTTACCGAGATTTTAGAGAAGGAAAAAGAAATATCCATCATTACATAAGCTAATCTTCGTTCGACCATGACAGCGGCATATTGTTCGGAGACAGTGCGTCTTGGAAAACTCGCGGTAGGCTAAGATATTGGTTGATTTTTAGATGTAGGCAGGTATCCAACTAAGAACATCAGAAAGTTTGTCGTCCATACAGACAATGGACGTATTTTAAGTTACAGTTCGCATAACACAAAATATTCTCTAGTATATCATGAGCTATATTACAGTACTAGTTGTCCCCCGCGGTACAACCCGCGTTTAAGATATAAAAATAATTTATATCTCTCTCCATCTGTGTGCAAATTTCATCGCGATATGTACAGAAGTTGAAAGCAACAAACAGACAGACACACATATTTTCAGTTTACAATAATAACGTGATATAGTAGGATTGCAAACTAGCCTGTGACCGATTTTATGTGCTAACTTAGGTACTATACAGGGTGTTGTTTTGGTCGGCGACAAGCGACCCAGGAGCGGTAGTACAAAATATATATTCCCCAAAAATGGACTTAATTCCATTAAATACTCTAAATATGTTGAGAAATACCTTATTCAATTTGAAATAAAATTACCGCAAAGTATGGTTACTAGGCACGTGCACATTCTACAGCTAGGCGCAAGCCGCCATCGCCCCATCCCTTTACTCCCTCGTACTTCCGTTGAGTATTATGTCTACATTTTAGCTTATTACATGATTTTCAAAATTTTAATTTTTTATTTTTATTATTTAAAAAAAATAAAGTATTTTTTTTATATTTTTTTTAGCACCAGTATCATTTGTATTATCGACCCTGAGTCGCTCGTCGCTGACCAAAACAACGACCTGTATATCGCTCTCCAAAAAGGTTTCATTAAAATACCTTTAGCTGCTCCGACGTAATGCATCCGAACAAACTATTATACAAATATTCGCACTATACAACTTACAACGTTCACAACTTAGTTAAATAGATAATAAAATGCAATAGCAAATGCTCGCCAGCTTTTTATTGCGAATTGCACATGCGCATGTATCCACATTGCGAGATAACGAATTGAGTAAACATGTTATTTAATTAAAAATCACAAGAATAGCATTTAATTTTAAAGTATCAATTAGTGATAATGTAACAACATGGTACCATAAAGTGAGACATTCAGCCTAGAGTTGGCATCGATAAGGCGTTGGCAAACTTTAACTACAATTATTATCTATAAACATTAAATAAAGGAAAACATCATGAGTAAATCACAGCATGGTGTTGGCATTTCCTATTAGGTCCTAAGTCTACATTATGTCTTGCCACGGTGCCCGAGGCGGTGGTCGATGCGAGTCAACAGCAACATATTTGTAACGCTATAATAATACATTGAATTGTAGTTTGATATCCACACATTTTACATAGGTCGAATATAAGAACAAACAAACCGAACGCTGAGCAAATATATGTATAACGAGCTTACCGTCTGATCAGTTCCAACTGTTCCCAGTCGTAGAAGGAGAAGGCCATGCCGCTGATCGACTTGACGCCCAGCATCGACCCGCCGAAGATAGCTGCCGACACGCACACACATCGTTACTTTCGCATTTCCCGGGTGGGGATCGAACCGTCGACCGCTCGGTCGGTAATATATGGATAGTGAGATATACCTTCGGCTCCGTAGTCGGGCTTGAAGCTCTTCCTCTCCTTGAAGTTCTTGAATATCTTGATGGTCGTGGAGTTGTCGAGCGTGGCGTACTCGGAGGAGTCGGCCGCCCAGACGAAGTCGTGCGCGGCGCCGAAGGCCTTGTTCCTGAGCGCCATGGCGGTGTAGATGATGTACTCGCCGTCGCCGCACACCACCACGAAGCGGCCGTTGGGGTTGTGCGCGATGCTCTGCGGGTAGATCTCGCACGAGCCCATGTCCTTGGCCACCACCGGCACGCGCTCGCCGTCCTTCATCTCTGTCTCTACGCTCGACACGAACACGACACGTACACTACTCCACTAGATATGACTCGATCACAAATATAATCAACGACATACTTTACTATATCCCTTCCTAAAAGTTTGTATCAGGGTCAAAGCACACATATCAACTCGTAAACGGAACGTAACCGTATCAACTCGAACCGTTCAGTATTCTTTGTATAAAACTCCCTACTTCAACGCACACTAATCGGAATCGTAACGTAATCGCCCCGCCTAGCCGTCAACTTGCGGTCGACGAGCCGTAAGCGCGGCAACGCCCCCTAGCCATAGCCGAGAAATTACTGATCCGCTTTTATTACGTGCTTTCGTTAGGTTGACGCCTGGTTGACGGCAAGGCGAAAGGCGATACGGTGAAATCAAAAATCAAACAGTCATTTATTCAGTTTAGGCCCTAGTAAGGCACTTATGAACGTTAAATTGGTACATACAGTTGAATTTACAACCGGTTCGGAATACACTTAAACTGAGAAGACTCTTAAACTGAAGACATTTAAACTGAGAAAAAGTGACGATAACTCTCCTAGTCGATATGTGTGCTTTAACATTTAGTATATTCCATATTTCATTATTTTAAAATCTGTCATTAATGTAATGTTGTGTGTTGTCCTGTTTTTTTTTTACAAAAAAATATAGCTTTTTTATTACACTGCCGAAATAAAATAGGAAAATATTGTTTTGATGCTCTGAAGAAAAATTTACATTAATATTAACAAGAGACGCAAAATGATAACGACCCTCATTGACCAGTGACATGTTGGTTATGATATTAATTAAATAAACTTGGATGCAAAAATTTGGTATGAATTTTGGAGTAATTTATTTTGAGCTGAACCTGTTTATAGAGTCTCTACCTGATGTAGTCTTCACCTTTCGTGACACCCAGTATAAATTCATGGAATGCAACACAAGCTTAATATTAAAGAACAGTATAAGCAAGTGAAAGAGGAGCGAGCGGAGACGCGCCACCTACCTTCGGGCAGCGCCTTCAGATTCACCTGCTGCATCTCCGAATGTTTCGCCCAGATTATTTTGCCTCCGTTCACGTCCATCGATATGGCGGGCTCCTCTCGGCCCACCTTGATCATGATCGTGCCCTCGTCGTACCTGGCGAGTGCGAGTCATGTTAAATGAGTGGTGACTAATAGAAGCATGTGGTGTGTGGTGTGTGGTGTGTGGTGTGTGGTGTGTGGTGTGTGGTGTGTGGTGTGTGGTGTGTGGTGTGTGGTGTGTGGTGTGTGGTGTGTGGTGTGTGGTGTGTGGTGTGTGTTGTGGTTACCCGATGGCGACGTTGTTGGAGCCGTGCAAGGAGGAGATGGTCCAGACGCGCTCGAAGCCGTAGTTGAGCGAGGACTCGAGGCGGTAGGTGGTGGCGTGCCACAGGCGCACGGTGCCGTCCTCCGAGCCGGTCACCAGGATCGGCAGCGACGGGTGGAACGACACCGCCGACACGTTCTGGGTGTGACCTGCAACCACGACACGACACCTATACTATACTATACTATACATACCGCTCACTTCGACACATTACAAATAACGTGCGTGACGAGTTCATTATTTTTGGTAGTCATTCCTAATTTATTGGTAGTAGTAGCGTTAAAATATATGAGAAAAGTATGAATAAGGACCACTCAACTGGTAAAGTAAAAACATGGCATTTGTTGGGTTCAATCCTATCAAATCGGCCTGTACGGAGGTAATTAAAAAAAAAAATAAAATATTTTTAGTTTTATTATAATACTTTATGATAACTCATACTCTGCTAATTTCGCCGATGCAGCAGAGATGGGATGAGTGAACGATAGTAACGAAGTTACCTTCCAATGTCTGTACGCAGGTCTTGTTCTGGTAGTCCCATATCTTGACGAGGCGGTCGTCGGCGCCGCTGATCAAGTAGGGCTTATCCCCGCCGTGGTAGTAGTCCACGCAGTTGACGCCCTTCTCGTGCCCCTCCAGCGTGAAGTTCGATATCGAGGAGCCCAGCTGCCAAACCTGTACATCACACGCAGCACACCTCAAATAAAACTGTCCCCACTATCATACCATCTAGACACCGTTTACAACTCACTCACTTTGACCGTGGTGTCGAGACTGGCACTGGCGAATGTGTTGTTGTCTTTGGGATTGATGACGATCTGCATGACGTAGTGCGTGTGACCCTCGAACACCTGCTGGCACGCCCAGTTACGGTCCCAGTTCCACAGCTTGATGAGCAGATCATCTGTAAACAATCAACAGTACAAGTGAGCATATTCGCACCTCGCAACCCGCTTTCCGCACCTCGCGCTCTCTGGCATATACTTGTATTCACAGTCGATGGTGGGGGCGACACATGCATGCATGATTTGATATAATCAATTAACATATTAATATGTAGAATAAGGAGTAACGTGTAGTGTAGTGTAGTGTAGTGTAGTGTAGTGCAGGGTATGAGTGGTATAATACTGACCACTACTGGTGAGGATGTAGGGCTGCGCGGGGTGCACGGCGATGCAGCGCACGTAGTCGGAGTGCGCCTCGAAGGCGTGCACGCGCTCCAGCGTGTTGTAGTTGAACACGCGGATCTGCATGTCGTCCGAGCCCGTGATCACCCAGTTCTTGCGCACCACGAACTTGGCGCACCGCACCGGCAGCCCACACACCTGCCGTCACACATCACATCACATCACATCACACCACACCTCAACACAACTATCAATTATACATAACTACTCAAATATCTTACTTTATAATGTATATAGGTTATAGGCCAGAGAGTAACATAGGCCACTTTTTATTCTAGGAACGCAGATGAAACCGGGACCGGAAGCTAGTAAATTATAAAACTTTGCAATGACGAATCATTATGTTATTCTCATATTGGTAACGTTTTATCCAATAGAAATCAATAAACTTACACGAAGGGAAGTGAAGCACAGAAATAGATATAAGATAATATTCCAAAAACATTTTTATGTAAAATGTTGCCAAGACATATGGCTCGCACAAAAAGTTATCAGATCTTATAATAATCTCAATAATCTCATAGCTTATAACTCTACATGCCCTTACTTTACAAGCCCTAACTTCACAAACTCTACACATCATAGGCAAAATATGTGGCTTGGCCGTTGAAATGAAATAATTTATTCATTCAAATAGGCCTTCACAGGCACTTATGAATAGTCAAACTCTAATACTCTAATGCACGGTTCGGTTCGGTTGCTTTTGCTGAGAAGAGCCGGCAATAAACTCAGCAATTACTCTTTTCAAAAACAAACTTAAGTTTATGACATCAGATGCTTCCTGCGAGAGCGATTGCTACACCCACGCATTTTTATCATTTAAATATTCGTTAATATTTTAGTAAGCCTTCTGTACTAAAGCGGTCTTTATACATTCCTTAAACTTTAGTGACGGTAATTTTAAAATTTCATTAGGGATCTTATTATAAAAAAAAAAGTTTTTTGCGATAAGGAAGCCTCTTGCGAGGCTGACACAATGAGAATGTTAGTTTTTTTTACTCATTTGAATTAAAAATGCTTCGTCTACACACATATCACTTACAGTGAGATACAAACTTAACATAATCTGGATTATACCACGATAGAGCGTAAAGCGATAATCGATCGACAAAGTTAAGCAATCACCAATGAAGACGGTATTTGGATAGGTGACCACCTAGTGGTATTTCTCGAGCGTTTTCCGAGGTTTGGAAGGCACGTAAAGCCGTTGGCCCTAGCTATCAATTAATTGTGATTATCAGGACAGTAGGGTTGATGATGATGATCCTGAAAGTTTGATTTGGGCACCATAGCTCAATTTCGTGGCCTCTTCGTTCTCCATACCTAAACTCCCTAGACTTATTTTACTGGAGCTGAATACGAGAAAGTGTGCTGAAAACCAATACAAATTCGAGGTAAACTGCAATATACAATTATGGTTCTCTCTTTCACTTTATAATAAGCAATATAATTTTTATGGAATGAAAAGAGTCAATCATTGTACCATATTGTAATAGTGAATAAATGGACCATCTTTTGATACATGTCTGGGGTACTGTAGTTTTTTTTATTTAAACTATGACGTGTCAAAGTTGGCTGATATAATTTTTCTAAACCATCACACAAGCCAAATTTAGAAATTTGTGATCATTCTATATATTTTTTCTGTTTCACAGTGCCCATAGATATAATCAAGGTGTTGATTTTCAGCACAATATGACATGGTTTGTTTTTCTATTACCTACCAGTATTGGTTTAGACTAGCCTTTCACCCAGTACCCACTTGACATTGAGTATTGGGACATCCTGTATATGTCAAATCAAATTCAAAATTTTTCATTTATTCAAATAGACCTTTACAGGCACTTATAAAAAGTCCAGTTATCTTATTAGTATATCAGTTCATGTTGCCAAAGGCCACTTTTAATTACATATTTTTCTGCAAACTTCTTTCTTTCAAAACAGGTTTACCAAGATATTTGATATATATCACACTTTGAAATCTACCAATAATGTCTGCTATTTTGTGTTTTACCGCAGCTTCTCAAATTCATATCATAATTCTCTGTTTTTCGTTTGCACTTCATTTTGCGGCATAATAGAAGATAAAAACAACTAGACTAAGGTGTAGAGTTTGTGAAGTTAGGGCTTGTAGAGTAAGTGCATGTAGAGTTATAAACTTGGCTCTACATGATATCTGATAACTTTTTGACAGTACGAGCCATATGTCTTGGCGGCAATATTTTACATAAAAATGTTTTTGGTGGGATTTCACTTCTTTTTATAAGTTGCTTGTTTTTTTTTTTTTGGTGAAATTTACAAGCCTCAATACCAAATTTAAGCTTTCTAGGACTTCAGGAAGTACCCTATGAGTTTTGATGATCATCAGTGAGTCAGTGACGAAATCAGGGATTTTTAGATATCAATAAAATCTAAAGTATAAGAGCTATGATATTGAAACTTAATATGTTTAATAAGTTTACTATTGACATCATGTCCTGAGAATTTTGTTTATCTGGTATAATCCAAACCCAAGTTATGAGGGTTCAAAAAAATGACGAAGCGCTTCGAGAAAAGGTAGTGCCCTTTCGCTTCGCTTGGCTGTCTTGGCGGGGGGCACTTCCGTGCCCCCAGGTAGTAAATATACTATACATGCCAATGACCAGATCCACCATTAAATGATGCATTAAGAAAGTAAAATTTCTTAAAATGGTTTCCTTATCTAAGTAAATGTATTGAGTATTTACAGGTTAGCATAAATAGAGGGTCCACATGTCAAAAAAAAAATCATTAACTGAGAATGAACCGCTAGGAAATCAACACAATTTATTGTTATTTATGCTTAAGAACAATTTAACAATAATTATAATTATACTCATGAGGTACTTAGATATCAGTGTCATTCTTTTTTTTTACTGACAATCGCCTGTCCTCATCATATTATACATTTCTTTAGAGTATTGTATTGATTTTGATTTTAGTGTTTGAATATACATCCATATACCTTTTTACTTATAACCCGCCGCGCGCCTTAAACAAACCGTTTGTGTTTAAGGGGAACCGCGGCCATTGTAAGCGAAATGCCATTTGACGTTTAAAGACACAAGGTTTAATATTAACTGTCATTTAGTTACTGTTCCACATAAATTTTAACTCTGGCAGACCTGCCAAGATAGACCTCTCTTGTCTGGTCGTGCGTGCGACAAGATAAGTACAAAATACTCTTTTACTTTCTGTAGCCAGTTTATTTTCCATAAGTTAGTTTTTCATAGTGTGACAGAGGGCCTAATCCAAAATTAAGTCCCTGCTGAAAACAGCCACTCTGTCACAGTATTTTCTGGAAAACCATAAAAACAATATGTTTTATGGATGGAAAGAAGAATTAATTAGGCTTAATAAAAAATACATGCAACATTTATAAAAATCAAATATCAAAAGAATAATTATTATCAATAGTTTGAACACCCAAAAATCTGAATATTTCAGAACACTGTCGGTAAAAAAGAAGAATGACCCATCTATAGTATATTGGGCTTTAATCTAGTTATAATTTGCACAATACTTTGTTAAATTAAGTGTTTAATTTAGGGGTTAGTGTAGTGTACAAATTGTAGTACATCCAAGTCATCATGTATGAATCCAAATTAAATACAGCTTACAAGCTGCTCGTCTATAAATAAATAAATAAAATACAGTGTTAAAATTATTACAAATAACTCAATAGATATTGATTTCATGGAAATAGTTTGACGTATTAATCAAGTATAGACCCATATATGTATTCTAGACAGTGGAAAGGCAATAGGTTCTCAGGATCTATTGCAACAGTGTAATTGTTAGTAACAAATATTAAATAGAGCACATTGTATTTACCTCGAATCTCTTGATCTGCGAATGTGTCTCATAATTCCAAATATTGACGTCTCCATCGTAGAGCGAGCAGAGCAGCCAGGGCTCCGTGGGGTGTTGGTCCACGCACTTGACTCGGTCAGAGCGCGCCGTCAGCTTCCTCTTGATGTCCAGTCGCAGCGGCTTCGGAAATACAACGGGCACCATTACAATTAATATCGCTTCGTAGTCTCACGCTTTATGACACGTACCGAAACTCTTTCTAATAGATTACATAGCCTGGAAGCCGACATTACATGAATGACGGCACACTGCTGACAATAATTTCACTACGTGGCTGTAACTTGTACAACATATACGGACATATGAATACAAGAATTTTGTAAAACTACAGTTAAAACAGATAAGTTCTTACCATTTTTTAATTTAAAACATGAAATATCGTCATCAGAATTAGAAACACTTTATAAGTTTGACAGGGTGGGTGGACGTGTCACTTTTTTTTTTAGCAACACACAATACGGAACTATAGAATGTTATTTCGGATATGCATCCAAAACAATACAGATTCTCGGAAAAAAACCGGTTTTATAATAAAGACTTTCTCTGTGTCCCTTGTTTTGTTGTTATAAGGGGGTATGAGTCAAGTTTCAGGCAATTTTGGCCATATTTGTTATAACTGGCAAAAATTTTCACGATGGCATTCTTCATGGCATGATTCAGTCTTCCCCGACCTCAGAGGCCCCGACTGATATTATCACACAGCTTCGATCACACCCCAACGCACCCTAAGCCCGTTTTCACACGAGACGTTAACGACACCTTAAAAATGTCATGACGATTTAGCGGACCATACATTTCAATGAATCGTTTTCACCTTAGAGAATAGTTTTCACACACAACGTCACGCACTGCATATAAAATAAATCGTCACGACATTTTTATGGTGTCGTTATCGTCTCGTGTGAAAACGGCCTAAATGTGCCGGTTCGTAGCAGACGCCCAGACCCCATGCAGCAGCAGGTGACGTGTCGCCGCGACACTACTTATTTCCCTTTCGTTCCTATGTATTACTATGGAAGCGAACGTGTCGCTAGCTACGGAAGGTATTTCTCTCCGACTAATATATAGTTATCTGGGGGTATTTCATAGTAATACATAGAAACCAGTACTATCGCGGCGTCACGTGCATCACCTGCTGCTGCTAAATGTGGTCTGCTGCGAATAAGCACCATAATAAACGAAAACATCGTGTGAAACCATAGCACAGTAGTAGTTAGGAACTTTTTAGCACCTACCTGGCTGGCTACCACCATCTAGTTGAAATACTGTAGGCTCGTAGCCAACCTGTACGCCTACCATGAGTTTTCTACGCTAACGTAATCTACAGTCACTAGCAAGTGAAACATTTTGTATGAAATGCTTCCAAAAGTGTCTGCTAGAGGCGGTAGGTACTCGTCATACAAAATATTCACCGTAGTCGCTAGCGAGTGTAGATTACGTTATAGGAGGGGAGCCCGGGATGCTAAATTTGCAGTTACTAAAGCGTCATGGGGACCTATTGGATTGTGAAGATTAGGTTCTAAAACAAAAAAAGTATATGTCAAGTTTAAAAGAAAAAGTTATTCGAGCGTGTCAGATATTCAAAGTGAATGTTCAGTGAACTCAAAAAAGTGTCCTATTTAAATGACTGACGATTTCGACGTGGCCAAAAGTCATGACTGATCTTTGAAAATGTAATTTTTTTTTTTACCTTTTTTACCTACCTAAATTGTTACTCGCGTGCGTCAGTTTTTAGTACAGAGGGTTCAACTCAATTTGATGTCTAAGTCGTCCTAAATGATAATCTGACAATTATATGGAGGGGTATTCTTAATCTGACAATTTAAAAAACAATTTTTTTTTTTCGTTTCTTCTTTTTATTACTGGATGTAATAAAAACAATATGTACACACATATATTATACAGATCGGTGTTTTGGTCACCGATGAGCAACTCAGGGTTGATAAATAATACAAATGATACTAGTACTAAAAACATAAAAATACTTAATTTTTAATAATAATAAAAATGCACGAAGTTATCTTGACGGTCTGTGCAATTATGGACGAAGTTATCTTGACAAATAACTACCGGAGACATATCATGAAGGACGGGACGGTTGACGTGTGTCGGGCATGCCACCGTCCGGGTGAGTCCAAAGAAATTGGATATGGTGAGTCCATAAGACATATTAACTCTGGTTGTTCTCGTCTGGCTAACGGCGAATACTTACACAGACATAACCAAGTAGCCAGGATTATTCACCAGCAACTTGCTTTGAAATATAATCTTGTGAATGCTGAGGTACCGTATTACAAGTATGTGCCCGACCCAGTTCTCGAAAATGACCATGTCACGTTGTACTGGGATCGGTCTATCATTACTGACAGGAGTATTGTTGCCAATAAGCCTGACATAGTGGTGATAGACCGATTAGCGCGCCGCGCAATGATAGCCGAGCTCACATTCCACATGACGAGAACCTCGTGAAAGCTGAGAAAGAGAAACAAATAAAGTATCTCGACTTAGCACACGAGGTTGTCGACATGTGGAATGTAAGCTCGGCTATTATTGTGCCGATTGTCGTAACGGCCAATGGCCTGATGGCCGAGAGCCTCGATCAACATCTCTCGAGGCCCTCGTTAGGCGGTTGGATCAAGAACCTGATTCAGAAGGCAGTACTCCTCGATACGGCTCGCATTGTGAGGAGGTTCCTGTCTCTGCAGCCCTAACCACCGGTAGCTTGGACCCTGCTCCCGACACCGGCGGAACACTATTTTTTATATTTTTAAATGTTTTTGTTAGTAATGATTTTTATAAAAATATTTAAAAATGTATTCAATATGTAAAGTAAAGTAAATAAACGACATAAAAATAATAATAATTGGAAAAGAAAAGAACCATGATCTGAATTTTGAAGAAAATAAAAGTGACATTCTAATTTATTTAAAAAAATGAGTACTATATGGAATTTTTTAATTCATTCCTGTATATTTGACGATTGATGGTGCGAGGGAGTGAGAGATAAAAGAAAGAATGAGAGGGCAAGTGAGGCGCAGAGTGGGGAATACACATCGACTTCATAATAATACACAGTTCTCAGCATCTGTACGCTTCATCCTTTATCGATGGTTTTAGCCATCGACTTAATGTATATATCTCAATGGTTTTAGCTAACTCGCCCCATGAAAACCGCCAGGTTATATGTTTTTCGTAACACTGATAGGATTTCCTTCAAAATAAAAAAAAATAAAAATCGCGCTCGAGCATTTAGAAGTGACTTTTTTTACAATTTTGTGACTGGCCTATTTCCTTATTTCACGCTCAAATTGTCAGATTATTGAAATATACACTTTTCTGGATGTACTTAACTTACCTTGTCTTAATCTGACGCGCTCGAGTTTTTCTGATGATCGTTTCGATGATTTTACTAATCTGACTGGCTGTCCTCAACGTACCCCACTATATTAAGGGTCCACATATGGTGGGCGTACATTACAGGGTGCAAGGTTTCTCCCATAGGATATTCTGACGCGCGCGAATAACTACCAAAATCCCCGCTTGGGTTCCTTACGTTAGTGTAGAAAACACATGGTAGGGCTACTGCATTCCGGCATTCGCAGTTGAGAGCGATGCCTTCTAGTAGGTAGGTAGGTACGCTTTGTTGGTTAGCAGCACATTGGGAATCCTGGGCAATCCTCCTGGTTTTGCCTTAGGGTTTTGCTAATGTTCATAGGCGACAGTGGTCACTTAATTTACAGTTTGTTTTTCTTTATGTAGATATTGTCCCGCGACAGTATGTAGATACCTAAATCACAGCCTAAATACTATTCGATTTTGTTTATTACACTCCGTCAGCGAGATTTTATTTCTAAAGAGGGATGTACGCTGTATAACGCATCGAGAGAATCGCCTCCCCATTGAGCTCTGGCCTGGCAACCTTACTCTCGCGCAGTCCAGGAACTCATCATTCAGTTATTCGGCTGCGGTATTATTCTTATCTATATACCTATATAAAATGTTCTGTGTCAAAAATTTCATTTTTTATACAAGCGTTTTTTGAGTGACTGTACTTTTTGTTGACTGTACTTGCATTAGAGGTGTGTAACTCATCAAAAATAAGCGAGCTGCAATGGAGCTGCATCACAGCTCACGGCTCAGGTGTGTGAGCTGGTTCAATGACTCAGCTCGCAGATCAGCTCAATTTGTACCTAGTCCACGATACGCGCGCACGCTCACTGCTTACTGCAATTCGAATCGAGCCGACTGAGCTGCGGCGATTCGTTCGACTCTGCCGAGCGGCTCTTTTCATACTTCAGACTACTTCCGAGTTGTAATTATTAGACTTTTTATATTATCTATATATGTTACATATTTATTTATTTAATTAAACTATTATTTATATGTTATAGAACGAAATAATAATTCGTAGATTAGAATCACAAGAAATAATCTATGGAGGGAGTCGCAGATACTGGATTGAGCCGTGAGCTAGTCATTTTGTTGTTGAGCTGTAGCTCAACGGCTCAAACCCGTATGATCTGATTCATTGAGCTGGTTCAGAGCTGAGTTACACACCTTTAACTTGCATTGTCATATTTGTCATCCAATATACTAATGCATACCAAATATCAAGTCAATCCGACCACTGGAAGTGGGTGAAATTCGACCTGCAAGATTCCACCCGAACAAACATAGTACATTGCAAGATAAATAAAAGCTTGTAAAAACGAATTGCTGTTCGTTAGTCACGCAAACGAAGTCGCGCCGGGCAGCTAGTATGTAATTTGGAGGTACTTCAAGCTACTCTGAGCGAAATAATGCTATACTCTACCTACCAAAATAATCAATTCGGCACCCCTGTCATAAAAGAAGGCTGACGAGCAGACAGGTGGTGGGTGGCGCTGGCGGTCCACCTGATGGCAAGTGGCTGCCGTCGCTAAAAGATGTCAGCATGACACTGATCAATCGACCAAACGTATAAGCGGTTCATATATTATAGGTGTATGCCTTGTGTATGCTGGTAGATAAAAAACACTAAAATTGGACCAAATATTTATTAATAGTAAGTATACAAGACAATTATAGTGCCTTTCTTAAGGTTAGTTACAGTTCTGTATACCTATTTAACTACATAATTTTATCAATACAAACATAAAAAGTATCTCTAAAGATTATACCTAATTAACAAAAAACAAACAAAATATTGTTCTTCGGATAATAATGAAAAAATATAAACAAACAAGCATATGGTCAGCATGATGGCAAGCGGTTAAAGTAGCCTATAGATGGTCTAAAAGTTTTATACATTTGGCCAATACAATGGATAAAAAATCGGTTCAAATTTTCCCATACAAACAGCAATTTCATAGGCAGTCTTAATATTATGAATATTAATATAAACACAAAATGTTGAAGTAGGAGTTCTCACTCATAGTCCAAGTAACAAGTTAAGTCAAATAAATAAAGTGTGACATTTCTAACTAACAAATGTAATACATTATTATACCTTAGATTATATCTAACACCATGTTGCGGTGGTTGATTATCATTATACTTACTTTACTGTTACACAATTTATTTCGAACCACCTTAAAGTTTAGGAATGTTTTAAGAAATCAATACAATACAAGGCCTATACCTTTGGCTAATTTATATTCGACATTACATGATTTATATTAAGTAATATATGTATAGAGAGCCATCAGCAAAGTCCCATATGCCTCAACCAACAATCTTTCGCCCTTTTACCTTTCTTCCCTTACCACTAACACTGTTATATTTAGATCAAAGTTTCATACTAGGTACATTACTTTATGTGGCCGCTAACGTTTAATGTAGTGTATAATATAATATACCTATGGGTATAAGTCATGCATACATTAATTGTTTAAATGCCTATTCTATGAACTTACTTCAAACTACATGTTCAATTCCTTACAATTTATTTTGATTATAATAAGTGGTCGGCATTGAATTATTACACATAGAAACAAAGTACACGCGTGAAATATAAGCCATTCCATTGGAGCCATATATGGCTCCGAATGACCGCCGCGCTGTCAGAGTACTGAGTGACGTTATAGTGAGTGCAGCACTTAGAAAAATAATAGATATGACGGTTGTGCGGAAAAATTATATCACAATTCATCAGGGAAGAAAGATAAGAGTTCGGATGTAACATTCCATAGGAAAGCCATTAATTTTCTTGCATAATTCATCTAAAATAACAATATTCTAAGATAAAAATTCTTTATTAATATTTCGAGTAAAGTGTTGCCAGCTGGTTTCGGCCAACATTTGCATAATTGATACTGATTTTGATATTGAATTGATACTAATAACTTGGCTTTGGTCCCTGACTAAGAACCGAGGTTCGTGCCTCACCTGGGGCGCCCTTAGGCGTAGTTATATAAATTTATTAATAACCGTTTGAGAGTTTGCTTGCCGTATTGTTCGCGTAAGGGTGTGAAGATTCCCTTAATAATCACCTGTCAGTTTTAAAAAACTGAATGAGGTTGTTAGGGTCAATTCACATCACACTCAAAAATATCGGCGAATTTTGTGTACAGTGGGTTGAAAGTTGAAACTGAAATAATTGAGACAGAATTATGTTTTTTCAAAACCATTGATTTTTTTTATACCAGTCGATAAAATATAATAACCCAATTAGAAACGAATCTATATGTATATGTTTATTATAAAAGTATTCAGCGAAAAATATAAAACAATAATAGCCGATTTGTACAATCGTTCATAACTCTGAACATTGTCTTGGTTATGTTAAAACACCCTAAATAAGTACCATCAAACATAGCCATAAAACTAGTAATAAATAAATAACAGGCCTATGTATATGATAAATTATCTTAGACGCAGAACTTTTTATACATTTAATTAATTTTATGAATACTAACTTCTGATTTCACTAGTAGGCGAAATCGGATGGTTAATTTTACCGAAAAAAATCGTTTAGCTTGCAACATTACTCGTGCACGTGTCAGCGAGTGTAATTATATGGTACTCACGCACACATTGGTTGTCTCGTGGCCTACGTTTCGCGAGGAATTTTGTTCGAAACTTCGGTTTTAAGCGTAATAATTCAATGGTATTATTTATTTGAACGTTAACTAAAACAAAATAACAATTGAAAAGTCCTAAAACTATAATGTACAAATATGTGTATAGACGTGAAGCGCCCAGTGGGTGGGCGGGTGTTGTGGATCTCGCAGCACCCGCGCCCTCGCCGACCGGCCGCCTCTGCCGCCTTCTCTTCCATTATATTGATATCAATTTCCGATCCCTTAGAAATATGATTTCCTTGTATACGGGCAGAATAATGCACCCAGACACCGAACTGTACCCCTATAATGGGGTTTGCTACGCTAACGTAATCTATACTCGCTAGCGACTACGGTGAACATTTTGTATGACGAGCATCGTCTCAGGTGGACACTTTTGGAAGTATTTCATACAAAATTTTTTGCCTTCGTTTTGTATTATGACGACAAATCAACTTACACATACAAAATAGGTACTATACAACTTGCAACAGGATAAAAATTATAAGATAAACTTCAACCAAGTCCAATATCATGATCAGTGAATATTCCAGTAGAAGAGCCTCGTCTGTGCCGTGCGCAAGTGCATTCCGTCGGTAGATTCCGTTTCGAGTTAGTATGTGTACTTGGCCGGGGGTCGAGAGGACAAGTCTGATTGCACGGGTTGTGCGGCTTGAGCGGGTTGTGCGGGTTGTGCGGGTTGTGCGGGTTGTGCGGGTTGTGCAGGTTGTGCGGGTTGGTCGGGTTGGTCGGGTCGTGTGGAGCGAAACGAGCGAGAGTATCTCGGCGGGGCCGGCGGGTCGTGAATGGGCCGGATGATGGGCTCCGGTCACTTGAGGTAGGTCCGGTAGAGCATGGGCGAGTGCGCGGTGTCGCGCTCCTGCTCCAGCAGGAACACCATGTCGCGGTGGTTGATGCGCTTCAGCCGCGTGCGCAGCGCCAGCTGGCTGCGGCCCGTCTACAACACAACACAACCACATGTACACATGTCACCAAGCATTATGCTGAGTCGGGACCCATTACTGGCACCGCGCTACACTACTGTATGTAACACGCATTACATACTGTGTTTCATTGATTGTTCTATCTCATATTTTATATTGTATATTATTAATGCTATGTTGTGTGTTGTCATGAATTAAACTTATTTCCTTGCTTTGTATGTATATTACATGTTATGTTATTAAAATCGTAACAAAAGTATTTGAACACATGGAAAATGATATAAGTGTATGTGTATCTTACAAATCCTGGCGCGGGTTGGTGTTGCGCATGTGTGGCGCTGCTGGATCCACCGCCACCCCCACCGGAGCCGGATCCGGAGCCGGACTCGTGCGAGGGCCCATCGAGGCGTTGCTTTTTGCGCGGCCCGATGGCCTGCAGCGCCGTCAAGTTCGCCTCGCGTTGACGCAGCTCTTCCAGCTCGGCGCGCTGCATCTCCTTCGCCTACACACACACACACACACACAAACATTATAAATATAAACAAACGAGTCATGACTGATCGTACTTAACGGCATCGCGTGGTAATGTGGTTACCTTGGCCTTGAGCTTGGCCTGCTCGGGG
>OX596244.1:274679-316219 GCA_951394255.1 Polyploca ridens
CATCAACCACACGTGACACATATATTCTGAATGAACAGTTGCTGATTACGGGTTAGCATGTTTAAGCCCATTTTCACAATTGAAAAACACAGCTCGTTAAGGCCTGTAGCTTGTGTGTATTTAAGTTTACATTTTAACTTTAGTTTCCTTGTTGCTTATGATACGCAAGTGGCTGCCTGTGGCGTGAAATGAGCTGCATATACCAAGCAATCATTTAAGTACATTAACAAACAGCAATAGCAATGTTACCTACTTTATAATATAAATGTACCTTTCATTTTCATACATTTCTGCAATCGTTTTCTATAACCCACTTAACTAGGGAGGTGATTTCTCCCTATTCAGTTAAATTATAAATACAACATTATTTACTAATAAGTTATTTATTAGTTAATATTTATATGGTAAGTTTTACACAAGAGAATTCAGCTTAAAATTAATATGCTCTTAATCATTATCGCATAATAATAATAACTTTATTTCCAAAAAAGTGCAGTACAAACAAAGATACAAATGTACAGAATACATGAATAGAAAATAATAATAATAATATTCATTTGCATCGAGCGGGTAGTGACACCTAAACTAGGTAGAACATCTGTTGTGACACAAGGTAAATATTGCACATAACTTGGTATGATAATATTAAATATTTACTATATTTTTTAAAAAAAATTAGTACAACCTGGGATCAATGCTGTCATATTAAGGCCGGGTCTAAGCTCAAATCTCAAAAATGGGTTTCTTTGAGAGTCGAGTATGACGTAACGCAATGAAATACCTAACACAAAAAAATACTGTGGATAGAAGAGGGGTTTGAGAAAAATGTTAACCGAATAGAATATTAAAAAGTGCTTTGATATTCCCAATAAAAAAATCCTAAGTTACGTCTAAAAAAATCTTTCGCGTCGAAATTCTCCGTATTTTCAGCGATGACAACAATTTTATTTTTAAGAATATATAAGATACAGAATTATATTAGAATGTTAACCGGACACTTATTCAATTTAATGCGTATATTCTGTATAATCTAAAGAAAACCCGTAAATAACAGTCCATTTCATAGAGTCGACACAGTTATGATTTACCATTTTCAACCCTATTCCAGTGAAGAACGAGTCCTGTCAAAATCGTAGTCAGTCCGCGCCTTAAGGTAAAATAAGTATCAAATAACTCCCACTTAGGGTCAATTCACACAAAGACGCGACGCAAAACGACGCGGCGCGCACTTTTTAACATAGCCATACAATATATAACTTTAGTACACAAAAAACATATTTAATTGAGAGAATTCGAATATGCCTTGCGGCGTCGCGCTAATTAATTGCATTGTCAAGTAGCGTCGCATCACGTCTCCTCTCGGTGTGAACTGACTCTTGGGTTCTACTCTAGGCTATGGTAATACGGTCCTATTTTCAAACGGAGCAATTTTCAAACAAACAGTCAGCTTACCGAATCTGGGCGAATTCTCGCACTCGCAAAGCTCCTGACAGGGGCTTGAAGAAGAAAGCCTTTAACGCTGCCAAGTCCTGCAAAAAGGCACTGAAGAAGGCGCGTTTCGACCATGTTGGCCGGATCGGAAAAAAGCTATCATCTTACCCCTCTGGGAGTAAAGCTTTCTGGTTCCTTGCCAAATCGGTCGAGACCAATTTCTGCCGCCCGTCGCTGCCGCCATTGCTGAAGCCTGATGGATCACTAACTTACACTGCTGTAGAGAAGGCCAATTTGTTTTCCTCTTTATTTGCGGAGAATTCATGTCTAGACGCTGGTTTACAAACACCACCCCCACTACCCACTTGCAACTGTCAAATGCCGGACATCCGTATCCGGCAAAAGGAGGTTGTAAAGGTACTGCGCGCTCTAGACGTGAATAAAGCCAGTGGTCCTGCGCAATTGTGCGCCCGAATTGTCTCCTGTCTTGACACGCCTGTTTCGCCTCTCACTTCGAAAGGTTCCGAAAGTCTGGAAGCTTACTAATGTGCAACCTGTGCCTAAGATGGGCAGCCGTGCCGATCCTACAAACTATCGATCGATTGCGATCACCTCCATACTCTGCGAGAGTATGGAGCGTGTATTGATTGAATCGGAGGCTCCTGGCATACCTTGAAGATAACAAACTCCTCAGTGACCGACAGTACGGTTTCCGCCAAAAACGGTCTACTGGGGATCTTCTTGTGTATGCCACACATCTTTGGAGCGAAGCCATTGAGACACGGGGAAGCAATTGCCGTTTCCCTCGATATATCTAAGGCTTTCGATAGGGTCTGGCACACCAGCCTTCTAAGCAAGCTTCCTTCATATGGAATTCCTGATGGCTTGTGCGCTTGGATTTCCGATTTCCTGAGTGAACGATCTATACGAGTGGTCACAGGTGGTGCTCGTCGGACCTCTTGGCAATCAATGCCGAAGTTCCTCAGGGATCAGTTCTCTCTGCAACCTTATTTCTGCTGCATATCAACGATCTGTTAAAACCCGGTATCTTTGGGTACGCAGACGACAGCACTGTTGCAGAGAGATACGTTTCCAGCGCACGAGCCACTAGTGACGAGATCCAATTGAAAGTGAGACAGATATACAGGGTGATTTTTTTTCCAGCCAGTGTGGTCAACTTCTGAACTACAGGTCTTATTGTTAAAGAAAAACGCTGAAAGGAACCCAGAGCTGAATTTTGAAGAAAATAAAAATGACATTTAAAAAAAAAAACGTATTTTCGGTTCTTTCAAAAATAAAAAAATTGCTTCTACTCACAATACGAACAAAATTATATATGACAATCTTGTTCACAAGTTGCTAGAAGTTATAAAAAATAACCTCTAATTGTTTGTCAGAATGCTAAGAGCTAATTCTTTATGGCTAAACATAGCGAGGTCCCTGCAGAAAAAAAAAGATCCAGTATAACCAGACTTAACATTTTCCTATTTATTTGAATGAAATTTATTAACCAACTATTGAAAACGCACATGAAACTCAAAACTGAATAATAAATTAACTTTTTGACAAAAAAAATAACTGCCTTCAAAGTACACTAAAAAGTATGAAATAAAGTATCTGACACAGTTTTGAAGACTGCAAAATAATTTCTATAGAACACGTCTGGCTCTTTCGCTAACTTCAAAACAGTGTCAGATAAGAGTTATTTCATACTTTTTAGTATACTTTGAAGCCGGTTTTTTGTTGTTGTTAAAAGTTTAATTTTTTCTTAATTAGATATTAGAACAAAGATTACTGACTCTCTTGAATATAAATATGTAGGTAACATTAACTACTAGTACTTTTTCAAGATTGACTATTACTTTATTCATATACATACAGCATCAAGGAATAATCCCTTTAGAGTAGTTAGAGTAGTCAGTGATTTGTCACTGATTTTGAACAGTAAGGACCAATCACTGCATTGTGTGTTCTTTACTGGGCCAATCAAGCCCATGTATCCTTGACTCAGCCAATCAGAGCACATTGTTGATGGTGGGAAATTGGAGGAATAGATTGCAAGCAAAATCAACGTCATTATGCTTCTTTGGGTTAGTTGTTCGATGACATACAGTCATGTCATGACTAACAACAATGAAAAGAAATACCTACTAACCTAGAACATTAAACGAAAGAAGCACAATGATATTCAATTTGTTTTGAATCTATTCTGCCAATTTCCCACCACAGACAATGCACTCTGATTGGCTAAGTCAACTACACACTAAACATTTAAGTGATTGGTTGATTTGGTAAACAGTGCAAAAGCACTTACTAACAAATATAGGATTGCTCGTTATTACTAGGTACTTTAAAGATTTTTCATCAATGGTTATTAATGACACATAATCATTTGACAAGGAAACTAGAATAAAAACATTATTGGTACACACGGCTACAGATCAAGCTATACATTTCCAGTATAAGCTGACCTCTCATTGTACGGAAATCCTATACAATGCGAGATCAGCTTATACTGGAAATGTATAGCTTGATGTGTTGCCGTGTGTACAACAGTACAGTATTGGTGTCCTCCACTAGATAGCTATGACTAGGGATATAGTTCTTTCAAATATTTCTTTTTAACTCTAAAACATATGCAAACATAGATGATTTTTCAACAATAAGAACAGCAACCCTGATGCACAGGTGTGGGTGAGAATCACCAATGGCATTCTGAAGGTTATTGAAAAAGATGATAGCAAAAAATTATAACATACATACTTAATTCCCAATTAGTAATTATTTTCTCATAATAGTAGGTATATGCATATCATACACAAGAGAACAGCCAGTATTTAAAATTACATAAGGGTATAAAAAGTATTAGAAAGTCCTGGCTAGACCCATTACCATCCAAAGCAATATGAAATTCAAAGTTTTATGTTTGAATATGCAGAAAATATGGAACTGTTTATAAATATTCTATCATAAGCAACTGCAGACACTTTTATTGACATTAGAAGTGATGAAGCTGTGCTTCTATCAACTGAGTAGCCATTTATACAAAAAGCATGTGATTTTACACTAAGTGGTTAATGTTAGATGACAAGATGTACCCACAACTGACAGAATGAAGTCCTTAGTTTCTGCTGTATGGAAAGTATACATGCTGAACATACCCACTATTGAATGGCATGGAGCACCCTAGTCCCTAGTGTTTGCTGATCATACCCATAACACTTTAACAACTAACCTGCCCTAGAGTAAGGCCTTTGCCAAATAAGTTTGAAATGCACTGTAATTTTGTGAAGTTTGTGATGACCGTTCGTTTATAATCTATCTAGCGATATTATAAACTGCAGAAAAATTGTGAACTGTACCATAATACTTACAATATAACATAAACCATGTCGATAGTATATAATCTATCCATGTAAACTGGCATCATACTTGAATGCGATGGAATGCACCTTGTGCACTGATTGGTCGAAAGTCATAACATGTGTCCCGCCATCTTTGTTGTAACCAAACGTAAACAAACAGTTGTTGATCTCAAACAATTAAATGTGCATTTCCTATATTAGACTAATATGTTTGTTATCTAACTCTATGGAAACAGGAGAAACTACGCTTACGCGCTTGTACGCTGCCAAGACTGACCAATCAGGGACAATTCACAATTTTACAGTTCAAAATCAAAAAATCATTTATGCAGTTAGTAAGGCCCTAGTAAGGCACTTATGAACTTAAATTGGTACATACAGTTGAATTTACTTTGGTTTTAATTTGGTTAGGTTGGGAATACACTTTAACAGAGAAGACTCCGGCAAGAAATTCAGCAAGGTATCGAAATCTATATGTTATATTGTAAGCAGTGTGGTACAGTTCTCAATTTATCAACAGTTTACAATTTCGCTAGGTAGTTTATAAATTTATGGATTTCACAAAAATATCAAAAATAGTGTCATACATTTATAGGCATTATAATAACAACAGCAGTTATGAACTTGTTATATGTCAAAAATGTATCAATGCAGCATAATCCGCAATGGTTTTTAATACTGGATGTTTCATTCCATCAATTGAGAGTCCAAACTCGTCATTATTACCAATATAATTGTAATGAATTTAATGAAAACCTTGAGTGTGAATAATCTATCAATAAGGTTAGAACTCGGAATTTGTACAAGTAAAAGAAACAGTTCACTTACACCAGGGGCAGCTGCTCTCGTGCCCACAACTTGAGGTGCACCTATGACAACTCTTGGAGATACAGTGGCCACCGACTTCTGAGCAGCAACATTTGGGGTTCCTGGCCTCATGTTCAATATTTGAACATTTGGGATGATGGTGGGTTGAGCAGAACCCAAGTTTTGTGTGGTGACAACGACATTCTGGCCACCGGGCTTGCTCAATGTCATGACATTGGGAATGGATGTGGGCATGTTCGAGTTGACGGACATGGGAACCGTGACCATGCCCTGTTGAATGCCCACCTGGCCGGCGGGCGCGCCCTGTTTGATGACGAGCGGGGTCTGCATAGCGCTCGATTTGTTCACTGTTACCGGGTGCGGTAACACACTACCCGCGGGCGCGTACACGTTCTGCCTCTGCGACGACGGCACTCCGATGCATCCGTTCGGCAACGACTGAGCAGGGAACGGCACACGATTATTATGGTTAGACAAAGTCTGATTGTGCGTATAAATCACTTTCAAAGGCTCACTAGGCACAGTACCAGTCAACGTTAACGGTGTTGACGCAGCGGTCCTTTGAACATTATTATAAGACGCACTAGTGCTGTTGGCAGCCGAATGTACGATTTTCACTGTTCCACAAGAACGAATTTGGTTCGATATATATTTCTGACCTCCTAATAAAGAACTTGCACTCGATGTTGTACTAGCAATTAGTCTCTGTTGGTTCACTAAGCTTCTTTGAGACGAAACTGACGAAACAGAAGGAATCAACTGGTTTTCCAGTGAGCCCACTATCGCATTGACAGCGTTTTCATCGACGTCTGTGGACAAAGCTTGCTCTAAAAACTCGGCTGACGCCATTTTATACAAGTCAGCGGATATGGCAAGCAATGGCTAGGAACCGGTGAAAATAGAAAAATACTGAAATATTATCGGTTATTTATTCTAAAAACCGCAAACTATATATTGATTATGATATATCTGTGATATTAATATTTGCTAAAAATATTAAGCACAATAACGACTTAAACTTACTTTTCAACACACTTGCTCGTAAAGTGACATTTATTGCACCGTTTTTTGTATTTTTAGCAAGGAATTTATATACTACGTAACTGGAAAGTTCACTGATACACAAAACCGGGTCCGAAAGAGACTTACTTTATAGGCGCTGTTTCTCTTTCTAAAACAGTGACCATGATTTATGAACTAAGCAGGAAATTTTCGGACAAAACAATTTGTTGGAGTAAAAATAATTCAATTTCATTTGAATTATCTTCATACTGTCAGCAATATACTTATAGCAATAGGTACGAGAAAAATAATCACTGTTCGAAAGAAACTTTAATATACCATTGAATCAGAGATAATATTGTTATCTTATTGAGGAAAGAACTTTCTCTTGGTTGCTAGTCGCATATGCAGGTAGTCGGGTAGTGAGTCAAATCATGATTTTTTTGTATCAAAAACAGTTTTATTATATAAAATACGTTACTTTATTAGAATGTATTCCCAAACAATGGTAGATAAATGTTCAAGCTACGATTCTTAATTCACTGGAATCATACTTGTGTTAATGAGGAGTTTTGATACCTATATACTCAAAATACTTGTCAAATCGTTATTTTAAGGTTCTAACTGGTTCGAATCATCAACAGTTTGACAGGTATTTTGAGCACAGGGATATCATAAGAAAAATCCTCATTATACTTGACTAGCGGCCCGCCCAGCTTCGCAAGGGTCCAATGTCGTAAACATGTGGTGTCGAGCGATTTGCGCGCCCGCGCCCTCCGGTCAAGGTATTGTGAAATCTATTTATAATTGTATTAGATAAGTTAGAAGTAGCCACTGCGTTTGAATATTTTTTCTCAAGCATACCAGGGGTAACTACTCAAAGTCTCAAATCGTGTCCCGACTTGGCTAAGGCTTTACTTGAACAACATATTCACGAATCATTCCCTAGTTTTAAATTTAGTTACGTTACTGCTAGTGATATCTTAAAATCATTTAATTCTCATAATCTGAAATGCACCGAAGACTTATGGGGATTATTATATTAGTAACGATTTTAAAATCAATAATAACAGTAATTGCACCTTTAATGTCGGATATTTTTAATGAATGCATTGATCTGGGTTCTTTTCCAGATTTAATGAAGTTAAGTAAAGTAGTGCCAATTTTCAAGTCCGGGTGTAAAGATAATCCTTCTGATTATAGACCAGTATCCGTACTTCCAGCACTTAGTAAAATCTTTGAAAAACTATTGCTTAATCAAATGTTAGGCCACTTTAATAAACATAAGATACTACATAGTCATCAGTTTGGTTTCAAGAAGGGGAGATCTAATTCAGATGCGGCTGCAAAATTATTGAAACACATATATGAAGCTTGGGAAAATTCACAAGATGCAATTGGCATTTTTTGTGATCTATCCAAGGCCTTTGACTGTTGACCACAGTACTCTGCTCCTTAAGCTAAAATATTATGGTATTCATGAGGCGCCTCATGATCTAACTTATTTAAGTAATCGCCAATAAAAGGTAGGAATTTGTGATACAACATCGAAGGGATCTTTAGTTAAAATGGGGGTACCCCAGGGTTCAATACTAGGTCCATTTCTATTTCTAGTGTAAATTAATGATTTACCATCTGTTGTAAACGGTTTCTCAGATATAGTCTTGTTCGCTGACGATACTTAATTTATTTTCAAAGTAGATACAAAAGACAAAGAACTTATTAAAGTAAATGATACCATGTCAATAGTCTCAAAATGGTTTGCTGTACATAATTTGTTATTAAATTCTAGGAAAACTAAATGTTTAAGATTCTCCCTTCCAAATGTATTAGTAGATGGCATCAGTTTGGAATTAGTTAGTTAAACAGTATTTTTGGGTATCACATTGGATAATACATTGCAATGGGGTCCTCAGATAGAATCATTAGCTGGTAAATTAAGTTTGCTGCAGCATTTGCTGTTAGGAAAATCAAACAATTGACGAATGTCGAGACGGCCAAATTAGTTTATTTTGCATACTTCCATAGCTTTTTATCTTACAGCGTATTACTTTGAGAAGCTGCAGCAGATATTGAGACTATTTTTATATTACAAAAAAGAGCAATTCGTGCAATTTATAGTATGGGTGCTCGTGAATCATTAAGGGTATTATTTAAGGAAATAAACGTTATGACCGTATCTTCACTTTATATCTATAAAAATATAATGTACATACGTAAAAACATAGAAATGTATAAAACAAAAATGGAGACTCATAATATCAATACAAGACAAAAAGAGAAATTAGTTGTTCCGTTATTTAGACTAGCTAAATTTCTTAAGTCATTTCTTGGCATTAGTGTGCGCTGTTATAACAAAATACCACTTGCGGTGACCAAGATGACTGATTTTAAATTTAAATCACATATAAAATAAGTTCTGAAAGAAAGAGCTTATTACAAAGTAGCTGATTATATTGAAGATAAAGATGTCTGGAAGTAGGTAGCTGCACTCTGCACAAGTGCACCTTGCTCATGCTTATACAAAAGCCAGTAGGGCAATAATTGTTTTATATTTTTAAGGTTATTATTTTTTATTTATTTTCTTGTTCTTTTTCGTCTTTATCTATGCTTAGGTATATCTTTTTATTGTTAATTATTTGGAAAAGAAGAGCCAAACAGTCAGATTGTCCAAAAAATATATAAAAAATGTAACCTTGCCGAGTTTCTTGCCGGATTCTTCTCAGTTGAAGGCCGAGTTCCGAACCGGTGGTAACTTCAGTAAATGTGACCTTCATAAGTGCCCTTCTGGGGCCTAAATTGAATAAATGGCTTTGACTTTGACTTTGACTATTTCTTGCTAATTTTAAATCTGTGATATCTTTTATAGTATAAATGATACTGATTTTCTGTAAAGAGCAAACTTTATCCACAATTATTTAACTAGATAAGGATTAATATTATAGTATAACACAAAAAAAAACTCAATCGCATAAAAATGGTTACTGTGGGTTATCCATAGGATACAGATATATACCATCGCGCAGATGCGGAAAGCGACTTCATTTTATTCTATGTAGTGAATAGTAGTGATGATGATAGTTATAGTAACTTTTTTAAATTTTGAGCAAATATTTATATTTTGTGATTCCAAGTCCTCTCAAATCTCATTTCTGAGCGCAATCAGACCAGTAACAAAATAGTTCAAAATGGCGGACATTATTTTGAATTTTGAGAAAAGATTCATGTTTTGTTATGCCAAGGTCTCTTAAATATCAATTTTGAGAGCAATCGAACCAGTAAAAAAAAAAAAGATCAAAATGACGGACACTTTTTTGGATTTTGAGAAAATATTCGGTTTGTGTAATCCCAAGGCATCTCAAATTTCAATTTTGAGAGCAATCGGACCATTAACTAAATAGATCAAAAGGGTTGACCCTTTTTTAAATTTTGAGCAAAGATTCATGTTTTGTGTTCCCAAGGCCTCTCAAATCTCAATTTTGTTAGCAATCAGACCAATAACTAAATAGTTCAATATAGCGGCCACTTTTTGAATTTTGAGAAAAGATTCATGTTTTGTGTTCCCAAAGTCTCTCAAATATCAATTCTGAAAACAATCTGACCAGCAACTAAAGAGTTCAAAATGGCGGACACTATCTCTAATTTTGAGCAAAGATTCAATTTATGTGGTCAAAGAATCTCTTAAATATCTATTTTGAGCGTAATCAGACCAATAAGTAAATAATTCAAAATGGCGAAAACTCCAACAACCTCAAACACGGCTAGGATACGTTGGTCCGATTTTGCATTCATATTAGGGAGCCCGCGCACGAGCGATAATCGCTGATCAATTATTTTGACGCCGAATATTCAGAGTTCTTAGAAAGAACGACTAATGCCGCTACAAAAAGTAGGTGTGTGGACTCCCTTAACATATCTCATTGACCATGATGAAAATGTATTAAACATACCTTATTAATTCCTAACGTCACAAAGTGAAATAATATTTATAGTAAATATCCTGAAATTTAAATCAAAATGGACATACTACCGATACATTTCGAAATGTTCTTACCTGTGAAAGGATATCCCACAACCTAGATACGATTCCTTCTTCCACCCACTCACAACACAAGTGTAGAAAAGTAGTAAAAAAAAATGTCGAAAAACTGTTTAAAGAACCGAAAATCACCATAATTATAAAACCCACGCCAATCAAAGACAAGTAATCAGCCATATTGTTACCTTTACTTGCAATGGGTTACCAGTATATTGCTATAACATTACTCCTATCTTTCAAAAACTATTATAGTGTAGAAACATTTTTTTTATTAAGTGAGAAATGAAAGCAAATTCATTTAGTTACCTATGTAAAACGATCCTTGTGACTTTTTAGTGAAATTACGTATTTCCCAATATTTCTGTTCTTTCTACCATACCAATTTAATTGAACGCTGGCAACTGTGTGAAAGGGACACGGCGCCTAAAAAGTGAGTCTCTGTCGAGACCGGTTTTCCTCATACCTAAATTGAATTTAAAAATGAACGTTATGTTACAGTGATTAGGTTCAAAATGCTTTGTACATTAAAAGTCGGGTTAGCTATCCAGTTACGTAGCATATAAAATCCTTGCACAGCTCTCATCAACAAATTTCTTTTGCCTCCACAAACTTACATACACACTTTCGTAATTATTTTAATATTATATTAGTGGCCTGTCTTGTCTACCTATATTTCTCCATCAACTTGGAAAACAACAAAAAAGTTGTTTGGTAAAAAATGTACAGCTATCTACTAAAATAGGTTAGTTTGTTTATTTTAATAATTTTAAGCATTGGCTTTGTGATAATTAATGACACGCAGGATCCAATTCATATGATATGTCTACCTAGCTGCAATAAATCTTTTTTGGTAGTAAAAAATAATATTGTTTTGATTGGAGAAAATATGAAGGCGTTTCATAGAGCATTGGATTTATCTTCCCAAACGTTGGACTTGTAGGTAATAAAAAGGTGTATGACTCGTTGATTATCTTTAAAAACCATAAGTAGAAGTAGAAGGTATCGTACTTAGCTTGCACATTCATTGTACCTATTTGTAATATTACAATAGAAGGCAAGGTATTTTGATTTTGATTTCAGTAAATTGTCTTATAACACTTGTTGTGCTCTAGCAACAGCAGGTACAGGGGCTATATTATTGTCAATCCAATTGACAATAACATTATCAATTGGATTGCTATAATAGAGTGAGAGAGAGGATTCCTTGAATGCTGTACTAAAGCACTGATCTGTAATATTAGCAGTTATACGGTTTCATTATGATACCTGGACTAATGTGCACTAAAATTAACACAAACTGGCCAAGTAGGTACTATTAGTGGTTTTTGTTATTGTAAGCTGCCCGAGTTAAAATATTGAAAACATTGCTAATTAGATTGCAAATGAATCAGAAACAAATAATATTGCATGGTTACTGACCTTGCATATGCACTGGAGCCCTAGTTCCCTTCTAAATAGGGAACTCTCAACATCTTTTTGTAGTAGTTAGTAGATATAGATTCAAACACATTAAAATCCCTTGTAGGTGTTCTGTGATTTCCATATAACATAACATAACTTCCCGTGAGATTGTGGTCCAACACAAGACTAATAGTTATAAAATAATATTTTTTTAAATTGGATACTGAGTATTAATTCTTATTGTAATTGTTGAATAAACATTCTCTATAAATAGAGAAGATACAAAGAAATAAGGAACTTACCAATCAAACATATCAATTATTAATTAACTCAAAATCAAAAGCAGTTTAGGCCCTGGTAAGGCACTTATGAATGTTAAGTGCTTATGAATTATGTTTTTTTTTTTCTAGCCAATGTGGGAACTTGTGAACTACAGGTCTTAGCGAAAAAAGCTGAAAGGAACCCTGAGTTGAATTTTGATGAAAATTAAAATGCCATAAAAATTTATTTAATGGAATTTTTTCAATTTTTTTTTTTTATTCTGCTTCTACTTCATAATATGTACAATATTATGTATGACAATCTTGCTCACAAGTTGCTAGAAGTTATCCAAAATATTATTTTATATTTTCCTTGACCATGGTTTTATCTTGCGTAAAGTTTGACGAGGTGGAGCAGATTTCGCAGGGATCTCACTATGTTTAGCCACAAAGAATTAGCTCTTAGTATTCTGACAAAAAAAATAGAGGTCAATTTGATAACTTCTAGCAACTTGTGACCAAGATTGTAATACATAATTTTGTTCGTATAGTGAAGTAGAAGCAGAAAAAAAAATTAAGAAACGAAACAACTAATTTTTTTTCATTTTTTTAAATGGCATTTTTAGTTTCTTCAAAATTCAGCTCGGAGTTCCTTTCAGTGTTTTTCTCTAAGACATGTAGTTCAGAAGTTGCCCACACTGCCTGAAAAAAAAAACACTGTATACAGTTGAATCTACTACCGGTTCTGAATACACATAAACTGTGTCTGTCTGGTCTGGCCAGGAACTACTCCTGAATCCACTTGGTGCCCGAAACTTTACTGCAATTAGTTTGAGTAGAGAGACAACATTTTCTTTAATTTTATTGATGCTTAATTAATAAGGCTGTTAGGCAATAACTATCACAATACTATCTATAAGTTTTGTTTCAGAGCTTCTAGGATGGAGCGTTTCCCATTAAAGTCATCTGTATCTAAAACTGGTACAACATACCAATCTGTTTATAAAAAGGTAAGCATCTACATTTTAACAAACATATACTTGAATCATGCTAATATTAATATGACTGTAACTGTAAGGAAAGCAATAAATATAACACATAAAGAAAATTCAGGACTGTGTAAAAATACATATTCTCATAATTTTTGTAAGTTTGCAAAGTAGGTATAGTCGCCATCAGATATATCGCAACATACAAGCTGTTTAAGACCGGCCGCATACTATAAGAAATTTTCTGTCAGAAATTTTCGGACGCCCGCTTGCTCATACATTTTTGGACGTCAGACACGTCAGAATTTTCGGATAGTATGCGGGGTCTAGAACAAAATGTATGAGGAAAGTGCCTTCCGGCGGGCGTCCGAAATTTTCTGACAGAAAATTTCTTATAGTATGCGGCCGGCCTAAATATACCTGAGCATATTATTTTTCAAAAAAAAATTATACAGTACAAGTTACCATTAATATCTGAACATCTATTTTGTCATAAATATCTGAGCAGCTGATTATCAATAATTTCTTTACACACAACCAAACAAAAATATCTCAATGTATATAAGTCAAATGTATCTAAGCTCAATTCTATACATTTTGTCCGTCAGAAAATAAGGAAGGTCTGGCGGCACTGGGATCTCCTACTATAAGGTTTTATTTCTATTGGTTTAAACTAGTACTACAGATACGTGGGACGTACTCTTTTTAGATTATGTTTGAATTTTTTTTTTCTTTAACATTTTCACAATTAGGATGTCTTGGTCCGCGCAATAAATAAATTATTCTAATACATTCATATTCATTATTTTATACATATTTATATTGTGTTAATTTATACTACTCTTATGTTTATTACAATACCTATTTACACTACATATTACCATTGTTATTATTTTGATTTATAATATATTATACTTTTTACTTATTATTTTCTACAGTTTGCATTTTACAGTCTAATTTGTTTGCTTGTTTGCTCCGGAGGAAATCCCCGCGCGTATTTGAGCTTCCACGACATTATTGTGTCTATTTTTATGGCCATTTTTAGGTTTTGGGAGAGGATTTGGTCTGTTATTGCTGCCATCGCCCGTTTTGCGAACCTACCTATGGCGTCATCACTGTCATCTGTGTAATATACACAGCTGACAGTATGACGCGACACTGCTACGACCGCATGCGGTACACTCGTGGATTTGCAACCTTCTTGGTCTTGTTTGGAGAATGATTACCGACTCGTACGTTGATCCCTGAGCTTCATGTATGGTAAGGACGCGTGAGCTCGTGGCAGCCCCATATCCCTGGTTGGTAAGGGATGCCTTTTCTTCCTGGGTATGAACCAGGAATAAAGTGTTCGGGAGGGTGCTAGGTATTTGCTTGTCTGTGTCTACTATAAGGTTTATACTCTTAGGCTCTGTTCACAAGTACCACAACCACACTACAACCGCAAGCAAACCACGTGGGCGTGCGCTAATTTGTATGAAAATTAATAGTTGAATTTACACGGACCACATTTTGCCGTCACTATCGACCGCGTGTGTGATACGACCACACAGCAACCACCAGCGATACTGTAAACTAAGCGGTACAAACAATTTAACATTCACACACACACATAATTTAACACAGTCTAAACAAAAACCGTTTAACAGCCAGATACCGCTTGTCTGGCTGTTAATTTAAAATGTGCAAGTTTGTGCGACTCTCATCCCAGACGCAGGTAACCGTGGAGGAATGTAAGTGCAGCTGTCGGCGGAACACACCGATAGATGCTTAGCGACAGATGTTCAACTTGAGGGTGGTAGCCAGCCAGGTGCGTACTACAAAGTACCCTACCCCGGCTACCACCACCCTACCTCAATGCTTTGGTTTCCTCACCATTTTCCTTCACCGTAAGCTCAAGCTCATTGTAGAATTCAAACCCAGGACCTTCGTCTTCGGCACCCGAAGTCACTGAGCTATCATCGCGTTATTTGAATTTAACGTAGTGAAGAAAAATAACGATTTTTTTTATCGTTCGAATTATGAAATGTCAATTATTTAATAAACGTTTTAGGTAAAATACTGGCTGCCACGCCATAAATGAGTTTAAAATGTATGTCAAAGGAATAAGGTTTGTTTTCTTCAAATGTTCAGATATTTTTGATCACCCTGACTGCTTAGATACATTTGAATTTACAGACGTTGAGATATTTTTGTTTGGTTGTGTGTTCAGATATTATTGGAAATCAGCTGCTCAGATATTTATGACAAAATAGATGTTCAGATATTATTGGTAACTTGTACTGTATAGATTTGTTTGAAAAATAAAATGCTCAGATATATTTGAAAAGCTTGTGTGTTCCGATATATCTGATGGCGACTGTTTTGTTTGTTTTATTTCAAACTAGCTGCCTGATGCGACTTAATACACAAGGTCCCCTACCCTACCCTACTCTACCCTACCCTACATTTAAAACTTCCGTGGACTTCCACAAATATTTCAGAACCAAAATTAGCCAAATCGGTTCAGCTGTTCTCGAGTTTTAACGAGACTAAGGATCAGCAATTTATTTTTATACATATCGATAGATTAAAGACTATCATGTGCATGCTGCTAAAGAAAACTTAGGAGGCATGTCAGCTAGAAGCACTCCATTGTTTTTTTGTGATTATGTCTTACATATTATAAGACATGTCTCCACTTGACATTTGATAAATAAAATTATGATCAAATAGTGATTAAAATTTTAAAGGGATTGATAACACATACAATCATATTTACTATGTTATATGTGTTATTACCTCATGAACCTTTAAAATAGTGAAACTTGTTTATGATATGAAGCCTACATCTGACCCTTAAGATAAAGAGTATGCTTACTAATATCCATGTTCCCCAATTACGCGAAGGTAGTTTGTTACTTTAGTTAGTATTTGTGAAAGCTTACTAAAATGACAGACAGGCTTACATTCACTTACATAAATAAGTAATTTTATATATCACGCTGCCAACCTTCTGGGAACCTTGCCCTTAATCGGAAGCTGCGGCAAATTTGAGGAAATTTTCTATATATAGTTTGTATTTTGTACATATTTGTCTATACTAATAAAATTATCAGGATCTCCTAATAAGTAAGGATTAGTTAATCTAACTATATAATAATAATAATAATATTATAAAGAGGAAAGATTTGATTGTTTGTTTGTTTGTTTGTATTGAATAGGCTCCGAATCTACTGAACCGATTTGAAAAATTCTTTCACTGTTGGGAAGCTACACTATCCCCGGGTGACATAGGCTACTTTTTATGACGGGAACGCGGGTGAAACCGCGCGAGACAGCTAGTGTTAAAATAAAAGAGGAAATATTTGATTGTTTGTTTGTTTGCATTGAATAGGCTCCAAATCTACTGAACCGATTTGAAAAATTCTTTCACTGTTGGGAAGCTACACTATCCCCGGGTGACATAGGCTACTTTTTATCACGGGAACGCGGGTGAAGCCGCGCGATACATCTAGTTGTAAATAAATAAGTTATCACTTGGTCATGTGAATGTCCTTGTGAGTGTCATTAATAATTTTTAAAGCCATCCTGGCTTTACCGTAACGTAGTTGATTGATTTTATATTATATTATAAGAAACACTTAAAAAATATATAGGTATTGATTGTCATATTTAATTAAAAGTGCGTAAGTAATTAGATGTCGATGGTAAGCAGTTACCGTAGCCTATAGATAACAAGCACAAAATGGAAATGTACGACATTCTCGACGCTTTCGGGCCAATCATTCACTTTATTATTTTTATTACAATGTCCAATAGTCCAATGAAAGCAATAGCGAGACGCATGCTAGAAGTGCCTGAGATAACTCAGCACCAATGTGTGGACCATGTATTTTAACTTCACCAACGCAATGAAAAATGCAAGTTTGTTGACCTGGAGAAGGTATACGACAGAATATCCGAAAGCATCAAACCGGATAAAGGCCAGCAAGCGCTATGTAAAGTCATGCGCTGAAGGCGTGATCTTGTTCTGTGTGGCCGTAGGGTGGCATTAGTAGTCTAGTATTACAATTATTACAAGGACAAGAGTACAAGACCCCATGCTGTATGTTTTTTGCCGATGATAGAGGTATGATCTTGACGAAGAAGAGGCAAATGACGTTCAGTAGGATGTAAAAACGCTTAGTTAAATTAGGGAATTTAGGCTTTGTAGTCAGTAAAGCCAAAACTGAAAACCTGTTTTGTAATTTTTTAATTTTGATTGACCATGACGGTACTTTCGCTATTCTATGTTACGCTGCGTCTGCGCTGACACAGTTCGAACGAAGTGCCGACAAGTAATCGGAACAAAATTTGATTTAATTCCGTAAAGTGAGTTTTTGAGTCAGACTTTTCATAAATGCCTGCGAAGGTCTATGAATGATTTTGAATTTGAATAAATGTATGAGTTTTATTGTATTTATATGACTGTTGAGCGTCTTCTGAAGAATGAAAATAATGCAGCGGAGTTGCGATCATGCGACTTAAACCCCCTTATTACAAAACATGGTTTAAAGTAAAACCTGGTTTTAAAATAGCCTCGTCTCTTTTTATTATATGACGTTAGAAAGTGACCGAATGACAGCACAGACTACGGAGGACATATTCTCGCTAACAAAAAACTGTGTCTATGGAGTCGGCCACCTCTCACGCACACCTTAGTTGGCTATTCCGCGGGAAACTAGACTCTGTCGCCGTTTACACAGAGTCGATTACTTGCGCTCAACTAATGTGTGAATGTGTGCGTGCCGGCTTGTACGTACAGCGTGGTGGCCGACTTGAGTGACACAGTTTTTTGTTAGCGAGAATATATCCGACTTTTTTTAACATCCTTGAATGACAGTAAAACCTTTAAACCATGCCATTTAAACTTTAAAGTTGCTTTAAACCATGTTTTGTAATAAGGGGGATAGTGTTACGATGACAGTCCTAAATTGAAGGTGATGGACGGTCCCAAGAGTAGAATACAAGTGTAGTAATATGGAAATGAAATGAAAATGGATGCAAGTTGTGACGGAAGAAGGACATGTAGGAAGGGAGTGAATGCTGATATGATAACTGAGAAACACGGTAAAACTGATAGCCCTAACAATGGATAAGAGCAGGAAAAAGATTATGAAACTAATTGTGCTAAAATTAACTAAATCGTAGAACAAATGTTTTTTTTATTTCATGGACTCAGTATTAGCCCCCTAGATAAATGCGGGGCTATAAAAAGAACCTGCCTATGCATGGGTCGCACTACATTTATCTACGGAGTGCGGGCTAGTTATCTGTCTTCGAATCTCATCTGTATGTAGTTCATTCTTTATACAGGCAGACAATTTGATAGCAAACATGCGCATGAACTTTTGTCCCTTATGTAGTACCTATATATATATATATATGTTCAGAAGTAGTAAGTGATGCTTACTTAATTGTGCGGAAATAGCTGATTTAGCAACCATCTAGGACCGGCGACGCGGCGCGGATAGGGTGCTAAAGCACGACCTACGACGCGTACGTTGACGCGCCAACAACAGGTCTATTGCACGGTTAACTGTTGCAAAGCCGGCACGATGCGACCGGTGGTGGGTGGTAGTAACAACCCCAGCGCCCGCCCGCCTCACCCCACGTTATTGATTTAAATCGCACGCAGCCATACCTGTAGCCTAGCCCCGCTCCCGCCGGGCGACGGTGCCGCGCCCGCTCCCTCCACTCGTCCACTGTTTAACCTACCTACAGAGCTATTTACAGTCTGATGATCGATCAACTTCCCATCCCATCACATATGTAGTGATCATTGTTTTTGCTAAATATCATATTTTATACGAGTTAACTCTGAAGCTTAATCAATTGGTTTGTTTTATTTTATCATTGTCATAATATCATATGTATTGTCTATCTATACTAATATAATAAAGCGGAAGAGTTTTTTTGTTTTTTGTTTGTTTAAACGGGCTAATCTCTAGAACTACCAGTCGGATTCTTTTCTAGTTCTTTCACTAATAGGAAGCTACATTATCCCCGAGTATTATAGGCTACTTTTTATTACGGGAACGCTAGTGAAACCGCGCGAGACAGCTAGTTAGTTTTTTTTTTTTTTTATACCACTAAGGTGGCAAACAAGATTACGGCCCGCCTGATAGTAAGCAGTTACCGTAGCCTATGGACGCTTGCAACACCAGGGGCATCACTCGCGCGTTGCCGACCCTGAAGAAATCTCTTCACACCCTTTTTGAAGAACCCCATGCTGTACTCCAATGGGAAAACCACGTTCCACCACCAACCATCATTCCACAATCTGAGCGTCCGCGGAAGAAAACTCCTTGGAGCCCGCACAGTTTGAAACAATTCTGGTTTCAATATGTGAGGATGGACTCCCCTCAATTATAAAATATGATAAGCTGTTGGCTAATTTAATAATGCCGTTTTGCTAAGTAGGTAAAAGTAGGTGGTAGGTAGGCAGCGCGCTGCAGCATGCCATTTCCCTCTTGGGTCTAAATAATGATTTGTTATCTCGCCCATAGTTTTAAAATCCCATCAATAACATCAATGCCAGAACTCCAAGTTATTTGCCCTTAGATTTATTAAGGCTTAGTCACAGTTCTAACCTAACCTAACCTGTATTTGGAGTGCCCCGAGTCGGTTCTGGGTGGAATAAACACACCGTAACATAATATATACCATATTTGGTAGTATAGCAACATTTTATGGCAATCAAACTGTGTCTTTACGTAGAAATAGCGCAACAATTTCCTCATTAAGAATCATTTACTAAATTTGGTTTCATTTTACAATTTTACTCGGTCCTTGTACAGCAGATTTGGGCCCCAAATTAACCAGCCGTAAGCTGTGCAGGGGCTGATTAATAGCTGTACACTCATGAAAAGAGCTGTACAAGGTCTATAGAAGGGCTGACACAGCTATTCAACAGCCATTACAGACTAAAATTCAGCCAGTAACCAGCTCTAACCCAGCTTTCAGATGTTTTGAAGCTGGCCAACAGCTTTTATTAATGCACAAATAACCAAAAAACATGTAACTTTATTATATGCTAATGTGTGTTGTTATGAAAAAGTGTGGCGGATATTATATAAAAGTTAAGTTAAGATTATATTAATGTACACATTGATTTTCTGCCTCTGTTGCTAAATAGAGTTGCGAATACCACTTTACTGTAAAATTGTATAGGTGATTATAATTATCAAATATTACATGCGCCATCGAAATATAAAATAAAAATAAATATTAGATAAAATATGATGTACCAATAATTCATAGGTATAAATCATTGTTTATTTTTAAACTTTGAAAGGATTTTGAAATTATTAATGTTTTCTGTTAGAATAGAAGAGAAAAAAATTTTTTTTGCATTAAAAGCTGTCAAATATCATGAAATTGATAAAAAATCATTTGGATCATCGGTATTTTAATGCTATAATGGCGTCCATTTCTTACCCAGCACAAATTCTTGACCAACTCTCTTGAAAAACAGTTTGCTTCACAGTGGTGTATCTAAAGTCTATTAACCAGTCTATAGCTGTATGCAGGCTGGGCAATGGCTTTTAGTTATCTTTCTGACTGTGTATTGGTGTAAAGAGAGATCACACAACAGCTTGTTTTAATCTAGATTGACTCTTTAATACACAACAGCTAACGGATGGTGTATGACTACTCAAAATTACAGATCTGGGTGTTCAATTATGCTCTTATACAGATTACGGTTTACATATACGCTTTTAAACAGCTATTATCAACCTCGTTGCTAATAGCTGTTTAAAAGCTAGCTTTACAATAGAATTTGTGTACACCAATTAACAGCCAGTGACAATATTCGAATCCTTGACACAGCCCACAGCTTTATAAGACGAGTGAATGCTTCGCATTTACCAGCCTTTAACAAGCTTTGGACTTCTAAACCAGCTAGTAGCATAACATGCGACCAAAGTCTTGACTAGAACATTTTTATATTCGACTTAACAGCTATTAGTAGTAATTTTCGCTATTTTACAGTCATTAGTCAGCTGTGCTGTTTAACAGTGTATGGATCTTCCCCTAATACAGTATTAAAACTTGTCCTACCCTTTAGTACATCTGCTTAACAGCTCTAGGCTGTTATGTATGTAGCTTTTTTATGGACATAATTGACCGGTAGTTGTGGGTATGTTTGGTCAGGGTGCGAGCGCGAGCGCGAGCGCAAGCGCAAGCAACGGCACAACGCGCGCCAGTGTGGGCGTGACCGCGGGCGCGGACGGTGAGGATGGCGCGGCGGACATGAGCGCCGGCATGCAGCTCGCGGGCGACGCCAGCACGCCCACCAGCCACGGCACCTTCCAGCTGTACGAGCACGCCGCCGGCGCCAGCGGCAGGAACTCCGCCGGCAGCGCCAATTGTGAGTACGCTTTGTGTCTCACTCAATTTAGCCCACGGCCGGCCTTGTCCGCTGCGCCTATTGTCGCTCGTTTGTCGTCAACGAGCACTGACTGCTATTATACTGACAATGTTTTCTGTTTTCAAGCTTACATCGCACAGTACTTCAGTACTTCTGTTGGTAAGCAATCTATGACGTTTTACACCTATATAAGTAGTATATTATTTAGTATCGTTCTCATCTTCGACTGGTTTGGTAGGGTATGTACACGCATTTATGGTGCCAGAGTTCCGTAGCAATTATGAACCTGGGCTATGACTATGAGGGAGGCAATTCGGCTGCTTCCAGGAACATATCTGGTACGCTTAACATTCGTAATATGGCCCCACGATAATTTCCGCCGTCATTTATCTGTTCTTTATTCAGCCTATAAGCTTATTACCAAAGAAAGGGCACTTACACCTCCCGCAAATTTACCGTCACCCACAGTCGCCGCCTGCAACGTAATGGCACGGCAGTATCTTCGGCAGTAATTGCCCCGCCCATTGACTAATGGCCTCACCGCTCCCTATACGTGTACGTGTAGCTAGCCATACACTAATGACGGACACGTCTCGGATCCTCGGTTTCGCCAGACACCGGGGTGTGAAGAGATTGTTGCAGGGTCGGCAACGCGCGAGTTATACCCCTGGTGTTGCAAACGTCCATATGGCTACGGTAACCGCTTACCATCAGGCGGACCGTATGCTTGTTTACAGACTTTGTGGTATATAAAAACATTTGGTGATCGAAAGAGTGAGACGGGGCACACTATTACACTGATTTAGTTAAAAAGCGATTATGAATAAGGGGGTTAATATTACTAAATGTAAAATGACAACGATTCGATTTACGTACTTACTATGTCAGAATGACCGATACTCGATACTGATAATGTGGGGAAATTAGTTTCGCAGTTCTCCTGGTTGTTACAGGACTTGATCATGGTATTCATTCATATTTCAAACTCCATTTTACGGACCCGGTTACGAGCGCTCAGCGCTCACTGAACTTGACCGCGTGAACAAACCATCAAGCAAGAGGGTTTCTAACACCTTCTAGTTCAAAAAAGAGTGTCCGTTCAAAATTTCATCTACCTATATATGTATAATTCAAGTATTTTTTAAAAATACTTATAATTTAACTTCTGCCAATAGATCAAGACTGCATTTAGGTAGCTTGTTTTCACTATTTTGTTACATAGCTTGTTGCAATATCTTGTGCTAATTTCATAACTACAATTACCTTCCGTATCCACTACTTGTAGTGTTGGTACGTTAGAAACGAATCTTGAAGAGCTTGTTTTTCTCTTTTCAATTATTTTTTGTTTTACGCCTGTCGGGTTTTTTTGTTTCTTTTAATAATTTGTATGTTTATTTTTAACCGACTTCAAAAAAAGGAGGAGGTTCTCAATTCGAATGTTTTTTTTTTTTTTATGTTTGTTACCTCATAACTCCGTCATTTATTAACCGATTAGGAAAATTCTTTTTTTATTTGAAAGGGTACGCTTCCCGTTTGGTCCCATTGTCCCATCAGATCAGGATTTGATTACTTCTTAGTGTACTTTGAAGTCGGTTTAAGGTTTTTGTAAAACAGTCCAATTATATTGTTAGAATTTCTATGACCGCATCCAATAAAAAGACATCAGTTCATATTTTTTTTTAATGGATGAGATAATATTATTGACACATTTTTGATACACTGATAAGATACGCGATAAAATATATTCAGTTTTATTAATAATATGTATCGTAACAGTGATCTGTGTCTATGTGTATGATTGAATAGTGTATTTTTGTTTAATTTATTTGAATATGGAAGCCTCGGAGGTCGGGCAAAGTGATACGGAGCCCCTTGTCGCTGTCGGTGATGTAGGTAAACGTTGCGAGCATACCCTTACCTTAGCATAGTCTTACAAGACCCCTAGCTAGTGATGTGTTGCCCTCGTCAGTTGCCTTGCCGCTCTGCTCGCCACTTTAGTCATGCACAATATTATGTTAGCAAAGCTACGTGTTTATTATCAAAATCATACTTTGAGTTTCAGGATCTTTTTAGATGCTACGGATATAACTAACTACTTTATAAAATTGTTGCGCTGATAAAGACGCTGTTGAAGTTCTTGGGTTTGAATCCTAACCCGAACGCTCCAGGTTCGGTAGAGGACAATGGCCCTGATTCTGTTGTTCACAACTAAACTAATTTTAATGTCACTATGTCTCTTTCTAACAAAGAACATAAGAAAAGGATGTAAGAAATTTAGTCCTGTCAAATTAGTCCAATGCTTGTTTTCTATATAATTTTAGTCGCCATCTATCGCGGGTACGCCTAAATACACGCAAAATAAGACGGCAAAGATTAGTTTGACAACTTAAAATATGTTCTATCCCGTTTCAATCATGTTCGTAAAAAGAGATGAGATGTGACTAAAATTAGTTTAGTGCGATTTACAACAGAATCGGCACCAATATCGTGAGGAAAACATACCATGGTCGTTGGTAGTGTCTTAATGATTTTCGTTAGTGTATGTATTTCGTCATAAATCTAATTGTATCAAGATTTTTGATCAATTAAATTGATACCTACATAGGTAAGTACAGTATTACCCAACTGATATGGCGCGTCGTGAATCTTCGTTCGCACAGAAAATAAAGTATGGCCCCGAAGATTAACGAAAGAATGCTTAAAACTTACAATCAACCTTAGATCACTACTATAAGGTTCAAAATACACTGCAGCTGTTAGTTCCGTCTCACTCGCAAGTCACGCCCCTACGCACGGCGCGCGCTAACATGGCGGCAGCAGCCGACCAATAGCGTTTCCCGCGCTTTGAAAATGTATCTTCTGCGCAGGTACATCGGTAAGCCATATTAATTGGGTACTACTGTAGGTACTTGGTTGTTTTTTTGTAATTTCCTATCAAATGATGAGCCATGGCAGGCATGTTGCACTTAACGAGTATAAACCTATACTTAGTTACCTATGTATAACCTACTTAAGTATAGGTGTGGTGTTGGTGGTCTCTTCTATGTTTCATTTAGCACATTGTGTTATGAATGTTTTTTGTATATAGGGTGACTGGTAATTAGTAAACGATACTTAGACTACTCATGATAGCAAACAACATTCCCAAAGAAACCTAACAAGAATAAGAATACACCATCAGCCTTTATTTAATCCCTATTTGTTACTTTGGGAAAGTTGTTTGTTATCATGAGTACAATAATGTGTCTAAGTATCGTCATATTAAATATTCTGTGGTATCGTTTGGGTACTAATTACCAGTCAACCTATATATCTAAAAACCGTAAAACTGACTATTTTACTGAATGTACAAAAATATTTCATGATAAACCAAAAGTATAAATTCCACAATATGCCAAATGAACTGCTACGATCGCTAATCACTGAAATATTTAGCCATAATGTTCTACGAAGGTAAAGATCAACAAAAAGTTCAAACAAATCAAATTTCCCGCCTCATGCTGAGCATCCACTTTAATAAATAATATTCCATTCCATTCTAATGACATAAAATAGGTCAGGGGTGATACGTCCTCCGACTCCGAGCGATTACTTTCTCATCATGACCCCCGTTTATTACAGTTTGCGATAAACGCCATGAAACAGGTATTTCCTTATGCAATGTTTCTACTTATGGGTTTCATAATGATACGGATAGGTAGTTAAAAGAAACGGCGAACTCAGAGTCACGTGATCGTCATCGCCATGTCGTCAGCACTTGGTTTTTTTTTGTTGGTACATTGGTCGTTTTTAGTGCATCGAACTTTCTACTAAATTGGTAACTTTTTTTAGGTACTTTATGAACTGCATTTTAACCATAGTAACCAACCAAGTTGAATAATAAATACAGGAGCAATAAGAGTAGCCCCTTTTCTGACATTGATAGAATATTCTGGTATGGAAACTGGTAAATGTTATTTTTTTTTATATATTGAAGAGCGGTAGAGCGTAGCGTTTATCCGCTCAAAGAGCAGCTCGACTGGGGAAGTACCTCCACCTTACAGAATACCGCATCCAAATAACTTTATGTTGTGTAGTTGTGTTCCTGCACGTGAGTAAGGTCGCCAGAGCTCATAGGGGAGGGGGAAAGGTCGGTAACGCGTGAGTGATGATTTGTGTATTATAATAAGGCCACGGTAACTTTTACCAACTTCGAGGTATAAAAAAAAACTAAACGGCCGACTAACCTTTCAATGTTTATATTTTTAAGGTATAATCACTATAAGAGATATGGTAACACTGTTTTTTTGTCATTATTTTGCTGAGTGACACTGACACTGACACTTAACTGACAGAAGATAGCACAATTTAATCAATCAATTGCTCGTATTTGTGATGTGTGAATGCTGCTCATTTGTTTTTCTAAATTATTTCTTTTGTTTAATTTAATCTAGCTAATATAAAATTATCAGTGGATAGCGCGTTGTGTGCTCTATTGTGAAGAGGCCAGAGTTGCGTCCATAAGTGATAGTGAGTGTCGCCCCGCGCCCGCACCCGCACGGCACGCTCGGCACAGCACGGGAGTGTGTCTTGTCACCTGTTACTGGATCGGATTCCGCAAACAATCTAGCTAACTAATTAATACTTAAACTTGTTTCAGGGGACGCCGTTTTATTCTCCGGTATGCAAGGTATGTCCATCACTATAATTATTTCTAGAACTCGGTATCTCAGCCAGACACCCAGCTTTGTTGCGTGTGTCGATGATTGCGTATCAAACGGGCGTTTTTGCTCGATTAAGGCCTTAACAAAGACAATGCCAGCTCGCTTAAGAACTCGTCAGGTCTTATGAATTATCTACATATTATATTAATGTGTTATAATGGCTGAAGTGGACAATAATTATTATGAATGATTTATATGTAGGCACTGGTCTAGTGTCGCGATTGGTACAGGAAAGTGTTGCAATAGTTCATGGAAGTGTGAAGCACTCGCACGACACAATCCATGTCTGGGACTAGTTTATTTAATTATATGTTATGGGAGATATTGTAAACCTGTGTGTGAACATAGTATGATTAAATACCACATATCTGCTTTCTTAAATTTTCTATTTTTCTGCGCTTAATTATTAAACTATTTGAAACTGAAATAAAGATGGATGAAATTGGTAAAGTCGTTCTTGGAATATGGCATCACCAGAGGATTCATTTTTATATAGTATATAGATTTACAAACTGCACAACCATATGTAGCAACATGAAGGCAGTTTAATGAACTTTTCAAACATTTTATCAAATGAGAACCTTCATGTTCAAGATATTCTTCTGAACGTCCTTCTAGATTGTAAACTGTGACAAAGATTTTAGGTTTCATCAAGAGTTTATTTACTCCTCATAATTTTACTCATATGCCATAGGATTAGGGTAGGATGTGATTTTAATATAATGCGTGAATTGCTAGTAAGTATTTACTAGCAATGATTATACATTTCACATTCCACATTTCACATTTCGATTATACATTCACTTAAAAGTAAGTACATTTGTTTTTTATTATTACATCCTTCCTATCCATTTATACCCCATTGGCTTGTGAATGGGACATACCTATAGCATTACATCATAAGGCATAACAATTAAGACATTTTGCAGTTGGCTAGCCGACCTACAATTTAGGTTACTAGGATTTAAAAAAAATATTGTAATGAAAAGTAATAATATTTATTAATTATTCTGCGGTGAAGCAATGTGGGAAGCGCTCGTGGTGTAGCATGATTAGCCGTTCTTAATCGATCGGCAAAGTTAAGCTACGCCTGTCGTGGTCGCTACCTGGATGGGTGACCGCCTAGTGGTATTTCAAATCGAGTGTTTCCGTGCTTCGGAAGGCACGTAAAGCCGTTGGTCCCGGTTATCACTTAATTGTGATAGACGTTAAGCTAGTTGGATGCCTCCTAGGCGGCTTGGAAAATTCCAACAGTAGGTTGACCACTAGCCTACCTCAACGGATCCGCAGTGGGCACGCGTGGTGGAGTATTGCCCATTCCCTTTCACCTTCATTTGTGAAAGGAGGCCTGTGCTCAGCAGTGGGACATTATAGGCTGATGATGATGAAGCAATGTGGAATTTGAAAATATGATAGACTAGTAACTATCTATGTTTTAGAAATTTTACAGGCGAGTCCTAAAAGCACCTATACCAACCATAATTCCAATTCATAATTTTAAATGTCTATAATATTAATCATGCACCTAGCTGGGTGGTAGGTACATCATTTCATTAAGATATAGGTTTTAATAAGACCCTGACTAAGTACATACTGACCAAATGCTAGAATATGAGTTTAAAATATATAAGATCTGAGAGTAGGTACTTGCTGTAATATCTTTTCATAATTTTCAGCATGTGTGAACAAACATGTGAAGATATTTTATTAAACAAAATATTTAGAGTTTTTGTAAATTCATGGTTCAGAAACAAAGCTAATTTGACACATTTTTATACACAAATTAGTGTCAAACTTAAATAATTTGACAGGCACGTCTCACATAGGAGCTACAGTATCTATATTGTACCTCACTCATTTACATATTGTTGTCTAGCATTAAATCAAATTCACTTTGAGTAGAAAACCTGAGTATTTACATCTACTACCTGCTGTTGTTTGTACACACTAGCATTGTGCAGGATTGTTGGCTAAACTGAATACCCAAAAACTTGTATGTGTGTTGGGACAAATTATTTTTAAAATAGTTCAGGTGATTATGTCATAAACTCTATGATGAAATGAAATAAAATTAATTTAAATGCAAGAATAAGGGTAATAATACAAAATAGTGGTGTTAAAAATTATGGAGTTCCATACTTACACTACCGAGTTTTGGTGTGCAAATATTTAAATTGAAATTAAATATTGTTAAAATGACATAGCTTAAATGACATGAATGCTAATTGAGATTAATTAAAACAATGCTAAATGAGATTAATTCAAAATAAAGATAATAATTAAGCTAAATAATAATAATTATAGGGGCATTTCACGTGAAACGGACATAAGAAAAAAAGTGACATCCTGAATTACGCTCATATTCTGGTTAATTATAGTCAATGAGGACATGAATGTAAGCATACATTTTTTTTTCTTGTATGACCCTCATTCATAGAATTAAAATGTACTAGAGTGGCACTAACCAAGTGAGAACAGTAGACATGGGTTTGAACAAGGCAACGATCCCACCGCAAGCGCTAGTAGTCGTTGTCGAGTACTAGCTGTGCGCGTCAGGTGCGAATTGCTCGGATGTTTTTTTTTGTTTTTACCGATAAAAATGGTTAAATGTGCAGTTCGATTGTGCAGTAATGATAGTAGGACACACTCAAAGTATAAATCTAATGTCACTTTTCATCGGTAAGTCGAAATATTAATGCATTTCCAACAATTAAATTACACGTCTCGGGGGTGAAATAGACGCGAGAGGCGGGCACGATTTGGCCTCCCGCGCTGCCCCGCACTGCCACGCCGCGACTAGTGATGTAGCGCGACGGATACTGCAGTCGATAAAAATTCTAATAGTTCATAAACAAGTTGTAGGCCTTTTGAGAACTAAATGTTTTATTTTTATAATGGAATGTTAATAGTATACCTAAATATTAAAGTAATTATTCGGTTTTAATAATTAATTGAATTGTTCAGTCGGAATTTGTGTTTTACGACTTTTTTGAGACTGAACAAAAAATTCCAATGGCAAAATTAACATTACTTTCTCGGTAATATTATACTGAAGTGTCAGTTGTTTAACAAGCTTTTATTAGCTTCACGTGTAGGTAACTAAGTATGTAAACACATCTATGATGTCGATTTTAGTTAACCTACTTCTAGTCACCATATCGTACGACAAAATTATGTTGGTAAAACTGTGACAAAATGGTGTGGGGCGCTTTTTAACACGCTTTTATAAGCTTCACCTGTATGTATATATGTACGTATATATGTATGCATATAATGTAATCTTTAAACGTAATTTTCATCGACTTCTAAACGTCAGATTAAACTGAAATTTTGCACGCTTATCAAGTACTGATGACAATACATTAATTTGGGACCATTGAGCTGATCTGATGATGGATCCGGAAAGTAGGCACTGGTAATCCGTAACGGAATAACGTATGTTAGCCGTGTTTGGACTTGTTGGAATCGTCTTCAGATGCATTTTGACCAGATATGGTTCTATTTCATTATTCTATCTACATTCAGTAATTTACGAGATTAGAGGCTGTAACGTAGTAAAAATGGGTTTTTAATTATTTAATTTTTGTAATAACTTTCGATTATCATTCGATTTTTCAGTCGATGAATCGTCTTTTTTTAAATCAAGTTTAATGCTTTTACTTGATTAATTGTCTGTAGCCTCTTAATATTTATTGGGATTTATAGCCAATTAATCAATGTTTCGTTAAATGAACATATCTTTAATTATTCTTCCTATTTTATTGAAATACAGGAATAAAATATTGATTTTCTATCGATTAATCGATATGTTTCTGAACGAAACCGATTCGTTTTCGAACGAAACTTTTAATGTTACAAGTTGATTTATTGTCTGTGACCTATAGAAAAGTTAGGGTTTCCAGCGAATAAAACGAATAATCGGTTTTGACAGAAATATTAATAACTACGCAATTTAGTTGACGTTTTTATTGTTTGTTTACAAACAATATGAATTAAAGTTTATAAACATTGTTCTTATCAATAAAACACTGTTTCGGTGCTTTTTGGTCTTTCAGACATCGTTTTTCTTTAATAAAACATTCAAGTTAATAAGGTTTTTGACCTCAGTGTCTCGTAGTTTTCAACAGATGTACGGATTACGTTTTCTACTGTAACCCTCTCTGAAATTCTCCAAGTTATAAAAAATGGCTAAGGAGCCTGTCTTTTTCGATCCTGACGACGTGCAGTGCGCACGTAAATTTTTCAATATGTGATCTTCTACTATTTTTTTTGGTAAGTTTGATCTCTTGGAAACTTTGTTCTTTGGTTTTAATAGTGCCTCAGTATTTATTTCGTGGTTTTCTACAGAATTGTGCTGGAGGAGGGATCCACAATCGATCCATGACGCGTGGTGTGGAGTTGTTAGGAATTCATTCCATCTTCTTCATTTAAGCCTCCTTTATTTTCACAAAGGTATGTATTACTTATTTCCTACGAACTATCCACATGCTAGGCCTATTAAAAGTGATATTTTAATTATTTAGAAAGCTAGGTGCTACATGAGGTTGTTAGGTTATTTTTCCCTCATAGATTAAATCATTCCAAATTAAATAAAAGATAAAATTTGTTTGTTATAATACAAAACAATACATAATTAACTTTTCTCAGTCATTTTACATAAAATTTATGTTTTGGAGGTTAGGTTTTCCCTCTTTCATACTACTTTATTATTATGTTACTGTAATTGACAAATCAATTACAGGAGGTGTTTGGTTGGGGTTCAAGATACCATCCATGTGTTTGGTTGGGGTTCAAGATACTATCTATATGTTTGGTTGGGGTTCAAGATACCATCTATGTGTTTGGTTGGGTTTCAAGATCCCATCTATGTGTTCGGCTGGGGCTCACATCCCATCAAATGGTTCAGTTGGGACTTGATCTACTGTCAACGGATCATGTTGGTGCTACACATATCCTTTAATTAAAACTTTTACCTGATTTTTTCTTCGGTAAAGCAGCCGTCTCTGCTTTTGGCGCCCTTATACTTTATTTAAACTTATGTAATTGGTAATGCAATTCATCTCAGGTTACCCACATTCTCTGGCTGAGAAGCTGTGGCATTTATTTAAAATATCTGTTGTATAAAATTAACTTAAAATGAATAACTGTTTATGTAGTTAAATAATAATATAGGAATTCTATGCCAGTAAAGGTTGTTTCATTTATCCATTTTTCTTATTAACGTACCGGCCTTAGGGTTAAAATCCGATACGTTACAGTGACGCCCGTACGTGGTGGCGAGTAACCTGAGATGATTGTCATGTTGTTTTAAATATGTCAAAAATTGTGTTTACTATAAGTATTTCATAAGTTTACTGCGGAACTGTGTTTATTGAGTATTACCTTAAGTTTCTTGCAGATCTGTGTTTTACATTGCAAATTATACTACCTGTGTCTTATGTATGCATACTGTGTTATAATTTAAATATTTAACTAATGTTTTTTCTCTTAACTTGAGATGACTTGCAAAATAGTGCGGTGATTAAAATGAAATCTTTACATTTTAATATTTATCTTAAACATTATGCTACTTTTAACTAAATATCTGGTACACACTCATCATTTGCCACTATTACAGCTTTCTTTCTTAATATTCCCATTGGAACTTTTTGAATTAAAATTATTTTTTACTTTTTTCAAGTCGGGGAAATTTTCAACTTCTTCATCTTCTGCTTTTTGACTGTTTAGGAAATTACCCTATAATAAGGGTTCACACCCATCGTTTTTGCATTTTCAGAATTAATTAACTTTGCTTAATTTTCAAATAATAATTAAAAATAAGTTTTTTTTCTGAAGATTTTAATTTTTTTTCTTTGCTTTTGATACTTAGCGCCTTAAGCTAGCTGTATTAATGTGGTGCTTACTGCTTATGCTTATTACGTATTGATGTGTGTATCAGGCTACTTATCTTGACAATTATTTAACCTTACTGCTATTTTACTTTGCAGTTATTTATCATTACTGTTGCTTGACTTTTACTTAACTTTATCATTACTTAACTTATATTTTCTAAGATATTGCTTCCGGTTCAGTGACTATTTCACTTATTATAAAATGGAGGATCGTTCTTTAGCTTTCAAAGCTTTACATAAATATAAGCTTGCATATGAGGTTCGCATTAGGGACACTGTGCCTGCTGATGTCGTTGCATCGTTGTTTATACTATTAAGAACTCTTAATTTAAATTTGAAAGTTCGTCTTGAACTTATGTGTGTTCTTATCTTAAAAGTGTATCGATAGTTTGTAGTCGTTATAATTATAGGGTTAATTGTCCTTTTCTTTCGGTTGAAGTAGTTGTTCGGGCGTTTCGTCGTTTCTTGGATTCGGGATCCAGTATTTTTTATTTTAGGTTCCGACTCGATGATGTTTTGCTGAAGGTGGGAGCCACACTTCACGGTTGTGATGATGATACTCACATCACCACCGCTAAGGACTCTCGCGCTTCTGTCGTGTATTCTTCCTTTCGGTTCGGTTCGATGTATAACCGACTCGGATGTGCAAGTAATGGCTGATATAGGCTTGGCATTTCTGATATTTAAAAGGAGGTGGCCAAGGTTCTTCATGGTTTTGATATTAATTATATCACACCGCTATTGACTCTCGTGTAGTCTGCTCGAGGAATCTTTTGGTTTGGTTTGATGTATAACCGACCCGATTTCTCAAGTAATGGTTGTTATGGGCTTGGCATATCCGATATTTAAAAGGAGGTGGCCAAGGTTAAAGGTTAAATATATAATAATTTTAGAAGGTTCTTATCTTATAAACTATAGCCCGGACAAGTCGGTATATTTTGGATTGTAGAACATTAGTCCTGGCAGTTGGTTATTTTTTGGATTGGATTACTGGAATGGATAGTTAAAGTTAAGATAGTTTTGGGGTTATATATTTTATAATTATTATTTAGTGTCTTTATTTATTGATATAATTATGTATGTATTATAAAATACTTTATTCACTGGAAGGATGTTGAAATGTTGGATAAATTTTTACTTGGGTAGTGACCACTTTGGGTATTTAGTAAATATAGTGGGTTAGGAGCGGTTGGTAACTCCTATGTAAAATAAATAAGCCATTCTACTAGAGGCGGTTGATAACCTCTTTAAAATATAAGCCTTTGTCCGGAGCGGTTAGTAACTCCTCTAAATAAGCCATTATACTAGAGGCGGTTGGTTACCTCTTTAAAATTAAGCCTTTTAACCATTGATCATTTAAAATTCTAAAATGGGTTTTCTTGCTTCTTAATTCTTTTGTTTAATATGGTGAGGCGTAACCACAGTTAGATTATGTGTGTTATCGCTTATTGTCTATTAGTAAATCAAGAGTACATATTAAGTTGTTATTACATCCATTATTATATTTATTTATTATATTTCTATTAACTATTTATGTATAACTGGTTGGGATTTATATATTGCGTTTAGGGTTGCGTTTCTTTTTTAATTTGTATATGTTAATGTTAGGTACATTTTTCCTACATTACTATTAACTTTATTATTTTGTCATGTTATGGGATTTATTGATCTCCAACTTTTACTTATCTTTTGTTTGTGGGTTCGATTTGTTGATGGAGTAGTTTTTTCTTTTTAAGTTCTTTACTATTGGTAGGATGTAGTATTGAGTGTTGGATTTGATAGGTTGGTTTGTATTTCATTAGTCTTGGGTTTACTGGTTTATGCTTTCTTATATTTGTTGTTTTTTTTAGTTACAACTTGATTGTCGTTGTATCCGGTTGGTATTTTTTATTTTAGAATTTAGTGTGACTTGGGAGTTTTCTTTCAGTTATCGATTTTTATTTTTCGAGCTGAGGTGTTTTCAAGCTGAGGGCAGCTTGAATTTTGCTTTCTTATATTTGTTGTTTTTTTTGGTTACAACTTGATTGTCGTTGTATCCGGTTGGTATTTTTTATTTTAGAATTTAGTGTGACTTGGGAGTTTTCTTTCAGTTATCGATTTTTATTTTTCGAGCTGAGGTGTTTTCAAGCTGAGGGCAGCTTGAATTTTGCTTTTATATACGCAAAATTCTTCTGACAGGGGGGGTCGTGTAACGTAGTAAAAATGGGTTTTTAATTATTTAATTTTTGTAATAACTTTCGATTATCATTCGATTTTTCAGTCGATGAATCGTCTTTTTTTAAATCAAGTTTAATGCTTTTACTTGATTAATTGTCTGTAGCCTCTTAATATTTATTGGGATTTATAGCCAATTAATCAATGTTTCGTTAAATGAACATATCTTTAATTATTCTTCCTATTTTATTGAAATACAGGAATAAAATATTGATTTTCTATCGATTAATCGATATGTTTCTGAACGAAACCGATTCGTTTTCGAACGAAACTTTTAATGTTACAAGTTGATTTATTGTCTGTGACCTATAGAAAAGTTAGGGTTTCCAGCGAATAAAACGAATAATCGGTTTTGACAGAAATATTAATAACTACGCAATTTAGTTGACGTTTTTATTGTTTGTTTACAAACAATATGAATTAAAGTTTATAAACATTGTTCTTATCAATAAAACACTGTTTCGGTGCTTTTTGGTCTTTCAGACATCGTTTTTCTTTAATAAAACATTCAAGTTAATAAGGTTTTTGACCTCAGTGTCTCGTAGTTTTCAACAGATGTACGGATTACGTTTTCTACTGTAACCCTCTCTGAAATTCTCCAAGTTATAAAAAATGGCTAAGGAGCCTGTCTTTTTCGATCCTGACGACGTGCAGTGCGCACGTAAATTTTTCAATATGTGATCTTCTACTATTTTTTTTGGTAAGTTTGATCTCTTGGAAACTTTGTTCTTTGGTTTTAATAGTGCCTCAGTATTTATTTCGTGGTTTTCTACAGAATTGTGCTGGAGGAGGGATCCACAATCGATCCATGACGCGTGGTGTGGAGTTGTTAGGAATTCATTCCATCTTCTTCATTTAAGCCTCCTTTATTTTCACAAAGGTATGTATTACTTATTTCCTACGAACTATCCACATGCTAGGCCTATTAAAAGTGATATTTTAATTATTTAGAAAGCTAGGTGCTACATGAGGTTGTTAGGTTATTTTTCCCTCATAGATTAAATCATTCCAAATTAAATAAAAGATAAAATTTGTTTGTTATAATACAAAACAATACATAATTAACTTTTCTCAGTCATTTTACATAAAATTTATGTTTTGGAGGTTAGGTTTTCCCTCTTTCATACTACTTTATTATTATGTTACTGTAATTGACAAATCAATTACAGGAGGTGTTTGGTTGGGGTTCAAGATACCATCCATGTGTTTGGTTGGGGTTCAAGATACTATCTATATGTTTGGTTGGGGTTCAAGATACCATCTATGTGTTTGGTTGGGTTTCAAGATCCCATCTATGTGTTCGGCTGGGGCTCACATCCCATCAAATGGTTCAGTTGGGACTTGATCTACTGTCAACGGATCATGTTGGTGCTACACATATCCTTTAATTAAAACTTTTACCTGATTTTTTCTTCGGTAAAGCAGCCGTCTCTGCTTTTGGCGCCCTTATACTTTATTTAAACTTATGTAATTGGTAATGCAATTCATCTCAGGTTACCCACATTCTCTGGCTGAGAAGCTGTGGCATTTATTTAAAATATCTGTTGTATAAAATTAACTTAAAATGAATAACTGTTTATGTAGTTAAATAATAATATAGGAATTCTATGCCAGTAAAGGTTGTTTCATTTATCCATTTTTCTTATTAACGTACCGGCCTTAGGGTTAAAATCCGATACGTTACAAGGCCTATCAATTAGCATATCTAGAACTTATGTGCCAGAAATATCATCCATCATCTCATCATCATCATCATCTGTCAGTTTAGTTCTGAAAAGCTAACATGCGAGCCGTGAGATAATTTTGTCATCGAATCATCTCGTGTACCTATAGTATAAATCACATGAATAAATGCCGCGCTTTTTCAAACTGAACTTCACCGCGCACGACATAATATGGTAAGAAAATTATCTCAAGGCGCGCATCATGCGCATGTAACCCTGCTGGATACGTTATCAGGAAGCAGTGAAACTGGTACTAAGTTACCTCAAAATTAGCAAAAATTCGTATTTTTATGTTTGCATCCAGGGTCATTCGAAATGCGGCACCTAATAAATTTACCAATTGTATATTTTACGTTATAATTTTAATATTAATTGTATGCTTACATGCGGTTGGTATATTTGCCAGAACTTACTAAATAGGTAAGCAACATACATACCTATACATACTACAATGAATTATGCGGCTATCGATAATTCGGAGCACAGCTCAGTTACGTCCCTATTGTCACATATTCATCAATATAAATATATATAGCTCATCTGCCTACGCTGGTACTGGGTGAAACTGTGCGATACTCGCGTTCTATACTTAGTTATTTTATTTCTATGCCCTCATTTGTGATTTTATGGACTACGAAAGATTTGAACAACTATGAACAACACATTTTTTGAATAGAGCAGTTGGGGTTAATCACAAACTAAAAAAATATTTTAAATAGTGTTTTATCGAGAAAAAATACGTGTTATTTTTATTATGGAGAGAAAGTAAAAAAAAAAAAAAAAACTTGGAGAAATCCGAAAGTGAACTTTTTAATTGAAAATTTTATCAACTTCGACCATTTTTTTTTAAATTCTTTATTTATACGAAATATACCTTAGACTGTGTCGATGTTACACCGAAAGTTTCAAAATGGGATCTCCATTCGTTTACGAGATAGAGTTCTTTATGTTCAACAGTACGCGCTGAGCACTGCACTTAGCGCATGCGTAAGCCGGCTGTTTGGGGCCCGAATTAACAAAAAAACACTACTTACTAGTTTTAACTGAGTTTTTCATAAATTCATAACAGCTATTAATTGTTTAAAACAAAATACTCTTATCTGGAGGCACGGAAGTGCCCCCCGCCAAGACAGACAAGCGAAGCGAACGGACACTACCTACCTTTTCCCGAAGCGCTTCGTCGTTTTTTTGAATCCTCATAACTTGGGTTTGGATTATACCAGATAAACAAAATTCGCAGGATATAATGTCAATAGTGAACTTATTAAACATATTAAGTTTCAATAACATAGCTCTTATACTTAAGATTTTATTGATATCTAAAAACCCCGATTTCGTCACTGACTCACTGATGATCATCAAAACTCATAGGGTACTTCCTGAAGTCCTAGAACGCTGAAATTTGGTATGTAAGCTTGTATTAGTACACAAACAAAAAAAAATATAAAACTTGGAAATTTGAAATAAAAAAAAAAACATAAACAACTTACAAAAAGAAGTGAAATCCCACCAAAAATGTTTTTATGTAAAATGTTGCTCGCACTGTCAAAAAGTTATCAGATCTCATGTAGAGCCAAGCTTATAACTCTACATGCACTTACTCTACAACCCTAACTTCACAAACTCTACACCTTAGTCAAAATATGTGGCTTGGCCGTTTCGCTACCGTCATATGGGAGTAAGGTGAAAAGTTATTCACTGTTCATTACTTTTTTGTTATTCAATAGTTCTTGTAGTAGTGAAACTGCCAAGCCACATATTTTGACTACGGTGTGTAGAGTTTGTGAAATTAGAGCTTGTAAAGTAAGTGCATGTAGAGTTATAAGCTTGGCTCTACATGAGATCTGATAACTTTTTGACAGTGCGAGTCATATGTCTTGGCAACATTTTACATAAAAATGTTTTTGGTGGGATTTCACTTATTTTTGTAAGTTGCTTATGTTTTATTTTTTTGAAATTTCCAAGTTTTATATTTTTGTTTTTGTTTGTGTACTAATACAAGCTTACATACCAAATTTCAGCTTTCTAGGACTTCAGGAAGTAACCTATGAGTTTTGATGATCATCAGTGAGTCAGTGACGAAATCGGGGTTTTTTAGATATCAATAAAATCTTAAGTATAAGAGCTATGTTATTGAAACTTAATATGTTTAATAAGTTCACTATTGACATTATATCCTGCGAATTTTGTTTATCTGGTATAATCCAAACCCAAGTTTTGAGGATTCAAAAAAACGACGAAGCGCTTCGGGAAAAGGTAGGTAGTGCCCTTTCGCTTCGGTTGTCTGTCTTGGCGGGGGGCACTTCCGTGCCTCCAGATAAGAGTATTTTGTTTTAAACAATTAATAACTGTTATGAATTTATGAAAAACTCAGTTAAAACTAGTAAGTAGTGTTTTTTTTTGTTAATTCGGGCCCCAAACAGCCGGCTTACGCATGCGCTAAGTGCAGTGCTCAGCGCGTACTGTTGAACATAAAGAACTCTATCTCGTAAACGAATGGAGATCCCATTTTGAAACTTTCGGTGTAACATCGACACAGTCTAAGGTATATTTCGTATAAATAAAGAATTTAAAAAAAAAATGGTCGAAGTTGATAAAATTTTCAATTAAAAAGTTCACTTTCGGATTTCTTCAAGTTTTTTTTTTTTTTTTTTACTTTCTCTCTATAATAAAAATAACACGTATTTTTTCTCGATAAAACACTATTGTTATGTATGTAGCTATACATCTAGTTGTAGTAGTGGCTGCGCCCACTCCTTCTATATAATTGTGTTCGCAATAAACGTCAGTACGTATTCAAGCAGCAAGCGTTTCACTCGTCACCGTCCCTATATAACATTGGCGACGTACTACCCACGCATCAAAAATAAAAAAGTAAAAATTGTGATAAAATGTCTCAATTTGGAATTTTGACCAGTTTTGACCATAATTCACAAAAGTGGCAAGTGTATAAGGGTCGGATCACGCAATGGTTAATCGCGAACGATGTGAACGAAACCACGGATACCAAAGGCATCAAGCGTCGGGCGATCCTACTGAGCGCGCTTAACGAGGCTACGTATAAACTAGCAACAGATTTGGCGTTGCCCAAGGAACTTCAAACCGTGCCCTATGAAGATATAATCAAACTTTTGGATAATCATTTTACTCCGAAAACATGTGGGTTTAGTGAAAAGTATAAGTTTTATATCACGACGCAAAATGAAGGAGAATCCTACCCTCAATGGGCGGCAAGACTACGCGGGCTGACAGCAGACTGTGGATTCCAAAACGTGGAGGAAGCATTAAGAGACCGTTTCATAATGGGAATGCTGCCGGGAGCGGAGCGAGAGAAGCTGTTCGCTAAGGATCCAAAACAGTTAACACTGGCAAAGGCAGTGGAGCTTGCAGAAAGCGTGCGAATGGCACGTGCAGGAGCAGCGACGGTGCCAGTGGCTGGTCAGGGACCGCCGCAACCCGATCAATTATTCAAAATTGGATCCAAAAATAGTGCTAGTGATAAAGTGTTGTGTTCAGTTTGTGGTTTTAAAAATCACACTTCAGAGCAGTGTCGGTTTGCTAATTATAAATGCAAAAAGTGCAATGTAAAGGGGCATTTGCGTAGGATGTGTAAAAAGATATCGTATTTAGAAAACGAGAGTACTGGTGAGAACGGCGATGATGGTGAGTTTTATAATATTCGCACATTAAATGGAGAACCCATGACGGAAATAGTTCATGTCCGAGGAGTGCGAATGAAGTTTCAGATAGATAGTGGGTCAGCTGTTACTGCGATTTCCGAACAAACGTATTTAAAGCTTTTTAAAGATGTGTCATTATCAGAGAGTAATAAACGATTATTGACTTATACCGGTAATTACATTTATTGTGTTGGCATTGCACGGTTACCTTTTACTTATACAAGCAAAACCTATACGTTAAATGTGCATATTATTCGCGACGGCGGGCCACCGCTCTTAGGCAGAGATTTTATTTCTTTATATAAATTAGAATTGTTGCCGATGAATTACTGTGAATATCCATTAACTATCGTCGAGAAATTAAAGTCACAATACCCTAATGTATTCTCAGATGAACTAGGAACGTTCAATAAATATAAAGTAAGGCTTAATATAAGAAAGGACGCCAAACCAATTTTTTTTAAGCCGCGGCCGGTAGCTTTTGCACTACGCGATAAAATAGATAAGGAGTTAGATCGGCTCGTACGCATAGGCATATTAAAACCGGTTGAGTACTCCGACTACGCGTCACCGGTGGTGCCAGTATTGAAGCGGGACGGCTCGCTTCGGTTGTGTGCCGATTACTCTGTGACTATTAACAAACAGCTGTTAGTCGAGCAATATCCCTTACCTACTGCTCAGGAATTATTTACTAAATTACACGGAGGACAAGAATTTAGTAAATTAGACCTTTCACAGGCTTATGCACAGTGTGTCCTGGATGAGGAGTCACAAAAACTTACTTGTATCAACACGCATAGGGGTTTGTTTAGATTTACGAGATTAAGTTTCGGTTTAGCCAGCGCACCGGCTATATTTCAGCGTGTTATGGAGTGCGTGCTTTCCGGTATGGAAGGCGTACTATGTATGCTTGATGACGTCTTGGTGACCGGAAGTAACAGGTCAGAACATTTAAGTAGATTACATTCCGTACTCAGACGCCTGCAAGATGCAGGTTTAACGCTTCAAAAAAGCAAATGTGACTTCTTTAGAAACGAAGTAGAATATTTAGGTTATATAGTTGATAAACACGGGTTGAAAAAGTCACCTCAGAAAGTTAATGCTATATTAAACGCCCCAGTTCCAAAAGATGTAAACAAATTACAATCATTTTTGGGTCTGGTGAATTATTATAGAAATTTTGTTCCCAATGCATCGTCAATACTCAGACCTTTGTATAATTTACTACAAAAACAAAGTAAATGGCTTTGGGATAAAGAACACGACATGGCATTTCAAACAATTAAAAAGTTACTGGGTTCAGATCGAGTTTTGACTCATTTTAATATGAACGCGAAAGTTATTTTAACGGTAGATGCTTCACCGAGTGGGCTAGGGGCGATATTATCACAGGTTGGCGAGGATAACGTTGAGCGCCCGGTGTCGTTTGCGTCACGCACGTTAAATGCAGCCGAAAAGAGATATTCACAGATTCAAAAAGAGGCAACTGCGATTATATTCGGCGTGCGTCGCTTTCATCAATACCTGTATGGTAGATCTGTTCCATTTATACTGAAAACAGATCACAAACCATTAACAACGATTTTCGGGCCAAATCGCGGAATACCCGAGGTTTCAGCTA
>OX596244.1:316419-524834 GCA_951394255.1 Polyploca ridens
GGAAATGCCGCTTTCACTTCAAATGTGCACGCTGTAAGCAACCACACAACACGCTTTTGCATGAAGAAAGCCATGCACAGTCTGGGTCAGACACACCGACCAAACCGGTGGTTATGTTGTCAGGGTTGAACAACAACAATCAAGTTTTGCTTCCTACTGCTAAAATAAAAATTATTGCGAAGAATGGCAAACCGATAATAATCAGAGCCCTTCTTGACTCAGGAAGTCAATCTTCTTTCATCACTAACAAAATTACTAAACTCATAGGAAAAAAGCTAACTGCTACTACTGTTGGTATAAGAGGCATCGCTAATGCTGAAAAGAATATTAAACATTCTTTGCAAACTAATATATTCTCATGTGTATATCCATACCAAGTCAGTGTCAATTTTCTTGTAACAGATAATATTGCAATGAAGTTACCACAGAACTGTCTAAACAAAGGTGATATAAATATACCTAAAAATATAAAACTTGCAGACGATGCTTTCAATGTGCCAAATGAAATAGATGCTTTGTTAGCTGCTGATATATTTTTTCAGGTGTTGCTGCCCCAACCTGAGGAAAAGTTCACGAAGTTCAGTGATCCTGCGCAACCCCGTCTTGTTCACACGCAATTCGGTTACATAATCGCAGGCAATGTACCTTCACCTCAGCTTCTCCAGGATACTGCTGTTTCCTTATTCTGCAATGAGTGCGAATCTGACATAAACAGTAGTCTATCAAAATTTTGGCAATCAGAGGCTGTACCAGAGGTGTACACTGAACATCACACATCTGAACAACAATACTGTGAACAGTATTTTAAAGATACAGTAAAACTTAATAACAATAAGTTTGAAGTTTCAATGCCAATGAAACTTCCAATTTGTGATGTTAACAATAAATTAGGTAGTTCCTTACCATTAGCATTGCATAGATTTCTAAACTTAGAAAAACGATTTAATAAAGATAATTCTTTATTCAAGGAATATCAAAAATTTATTGATGAATATATTCAACTTGGTCATGCAAGTTATTTTGATATTACAGGCTACAACTTGTCTCGAGATGCAGTATACTTCATGCCTCATCATCCTGTAATACGGGAGGATGCTGTGAGCACTCGCTTGCATACAGTATTTGATGGATCCATGAAAACAGCAAATAAAATATCACTTAATGATATAATGATGAACGGACCTGTAGTTCAAAATGAGTTGTTTGATATTCTAATATTGTTCAGATTGGACAAATATTTCTTTATCTGTGACATTAAACAAATGTTTAGGAATATATTAATTAATAAAGAGCAAAGGTCTTTACAAAACATCTTGTGGAGAGATGATCCGAATAGTGAAATAAAAGGTTTGCAGCTAAATACTGTAACTTATGGGTTAAAAACTTCATCATATTTAGCCACAAGATGTTTAAATGAACTTGCTTATAGGTTTAAAAACAAATATCCACTGGCCTCTCCAGTGCTTTTAAACTCAGCTTACATAGATGATATTTTGTATTCTCACAGTGATCTCAACACTATTATCGACACAAAAGGTCAACTTATTGGTTTGCTAGCCTTAGGTAGTTTTAGCCTACACAAATGGTCAGCCAATGATGATAGCATATTGCACGACATTCCTAAGGAACAGCAGTATGCTGGAGAAATCAATATTGGGAAGGATATCAAAACTTTAGGACTGAATTTTAATATAAATACAGACTCCTTTAGGTTTCCTCCTCCACCTGAGCAATCCGTCGATACAAAAAGAGAGATACTGAGTTACATTAGTAAGTTTTACGACCCATTGGGAATAATTGGTCCCATATTAATAAAAGCTAAGCAAATTATGCAAGAACTTTGGCTATCAAAAACTGACTGGGATTCAATTCCTTCCAATGAGTTGCAAAAAGAATGGCAATTATTTTACAATAGTTTAGTTAAAATGTCACCCATTCAAGTAAAACAGAATGCATGTATTGATAATAAGCAAAAGATTCAATTGATTGGATTTTCAGATGCGTCTAACGTAGCTTATGGTTGTGCAATCTATTTGAGAACAATAGACATAAATGGCAATGTAAAAATGTTGCTTCTTTGTTCTAAATCAAGGATAAATCCAAAAACAACAAAACAGTTGAGTATTCCTCGTTTAGAGCTTAATGCAGCATTATTATTGGCTAAATTAATTGCTAAAGTTTATAAAACTATTAATTCAAAACACATAGTCAATGAAACACACTTGTTCTCTGATTCTCAAGTAGTCCTAGCATGGCTGAAAATTGAACCAATCAAATTGAATACATATGTTGCAAATAGGGTAAAATTAATTATGGACAATACTAGTCATTTTAATTGGTGTTACATATCGACTGATCAAAACCCTGCGGATTGCTTAAGTAGGGGAGTGAGTCCTTGCGATTTACAAAACCACCAAATGTGGTGGTCAGGGCCTCAAATTATGTCTGGCTCTGACTATAATTTTGACAATTGTAGTTTTGATGCACCTATAGACGTCCCTGAAATAAAAACATTGCCTGTGAACGAGGTGGTATGTGCAGTATCACAGAAAGTCAAGGACACAATGTTAAACAGTCTTTTAACTAAATATTCTAATTTAGGCAGGCTCCAAAGAATTCTTGCATATGTAATCAGATTTTGCAATAATTGCAAACCAAACTCATTAAAAATTAGACATACTTTTGTATCACATACTGAAACAAATTCAGCATTAAATTTATTAATTAAAAATGAGCAACAAAAGTACTTTGCTAAAGACATATTAGCCTTGCAAAATAACTCACAGGTACAGCAATGTATAAAAGGTCTCAATCCGTTCATAGATTCTGAAGGACTTCTGAGAGTAGGTGGTAGGCTACAACATGCTGCTTTGTCTTTTGCTCATAAACATCAAATTATATTACCTAGAGAATCTAGACTGACACATCTCATTATAGAGAATGTCCACATCAAACTTTTACATGCCAGTCAAAAATTAATTTTGTGTAATTTAAATCAACGTTACTGGATTATCAACGCTTTGCGCTTGATAAAAAGTGTAATTTATAAATGTATAACTTGTTTCCGCTTCAAAGCTAATACAGCTAAACAACTGATGGGTTCCTTACCTTCAGATAGAGTAAATGCTTGCCGACCCTTTGAGAAAGTTGGAATGGACTTTGCAGGTCCTATTCTAGTTAAACAATCACGTATCAGAAGTGTAATTGTAACAAAAGGCTACATAATTGTATATGTGTGTTTTGTAACTAAAGCCATACACCTAGAGTTATGTTCTGACTTAACTACTGATACATTTTTAGCTAGTTTCAAAAGGTTCATATCAAGACGAAACATTCCAACAGAAATATATTGTGATAATGCAGGCACTTTCAAAGCTGCAAATAAAAATTTACAAGAATTGTATAAATTAAATAGTTCTAAATGTCATCAACAACAGGTACAAGATACAGCTTCTAAACTAGGTATCAACTTTAACTTCATACCAAGCTACTCCCCAGTATTCGGTGGTCTGTGGGAGGCAGCCGTTAAAAGTGTTAAGCACCACTTAAAGAGGATACTTGGCAGCCATACTTTAACATATGAGCAGCTGTATACTGTACTTGTGCAAATAGAAGGTGTATTAAATTCAAGACCTTTGACACCATTGTCTTCAGACATTGAAGATGTTTCATATCTAACACCTGGGCATTTTTTAACGGGTGCACCTTTGGTTTGTTTACCCAACCCAGATGTGACTAATCTAGCAGATAATCAATTAAAGTTTTGGTCTAAATGTACAGCTATGAAACAACAATTCTGGAAACAATGGTCAAAACAGTATTTGAATAACTTACAAAACCGTCCTAAATGGAAAGATAATGTACCCAATGTAAAAGTAGGTGATCTTGTGATCCTCAAGGAACTAGACGTCCCTCCTATGACTTGGCCAATGGCCAGAATTACTCAAATATTTCCTGGCAGGGATGGTAAGGTTAGAGCTATGGAAGTTAAGAAAGCTAATGGAAGATGTCATAAGACATCTATAACTAAAATATGTTTGCTACCATTAGTTTAATAGTTATAAGTAATAGTTCTCGTAGGCCAAGATGCTCCTCAAGCATCTGATTGTGTTTTGAGGTGATGCTAAGAGACTTAATATTATTGTTAATTACTTAAATTTACTTACCTTCTCGTAGGCCACGATGCTCCTCAAGCAGCTGATTATGTTTAGAGGTGATGCTAAGAGATTCATATATCTCTTTAACTAATGTAATGTAAAACTGTACTCACCCTCTCGTAGGCCGCGACGCTTCACATACAGTTAACCCTATGTGTGTAGATGCCAAGAGATTCATATCTCTTTAATGAAAAAGTGTGTTACCTACTTACCTAATATTTTTAAAGTAACCACTTACCTGCTAAGGTGAACATAATGTATACAAACACATTGCAAATGTACAACATTATTAATGTTTATGTAACATGAAGTAGGCAAATAAAACTATGCATGATTTTATAAACAACTTTATTTAGAAATTAAGCTAAAGTGTTAATGACTTAAGTCAATTGTACCAATTCAAAATACTTATCATTGTAATTTTTACAACTATTACTACTAACAGACCAATTCTTTTATATTGCACTTTCAAGAACCAGGTTTCTTATGATTATACAGTCCACATTCGAAGATTTCTATCTGTTTTGTTCTGTTGGGAGTTATGTTGGAAACATAATAATATTATTGTGCATGGCAACACTGGCCTCTTCGGTCTCCAACCATTAAACCGATAAAACGTGCTCCTGCCTTTTAATTACACTGTTGCACCGACGGACCTTAACTGTGTCATATCTGTTGGTAAGTCAGTTTACTATAAGGAATGTCAACATTGCGTCGCGAATTTCTATACAGTACAGTAGTACCCAACTGATATGGCTTACCGATGTACCTGCGTAGAAGATACATTTTCAAAGTGCGGGAAACGCTTTTGGTCGGCAGCTGCCGCCATGTTTGTTAGCGCGCGCCGTTCGGAGGGGCGTCACTTGCGAGTGAGACGGAACTAACAGCTGCAGTGTATTATGAACCTTATAATAGTGATCTAAGGTTGATTGTAAGTTTTAAGCATCCTTTCGTTAATCTTCGGGGCCATACTTTCTTTTTTGTGCGAATGAAGATTCACGACGCGCCTTTTCAGTTGGGTACTACTGTACCTACGTAAAGCTCAGTGCATCAGTCCGGATCGCATTTACAAAATTCTAATTAAAGTTTAATACCTCTGCTCGTAGATTTTAAAACAAAACTTATTTATTTTATCACATTGAGTTTTAAATCAAAAGGACGTTTAAATCATTTAATATTTCCGCCGAGTAGTGATACTACGTTGGTATGTTGTTTGATGCATCGAGTGTGTGCGTGCGTATGCGGCGGGCTCTGTTCAGATCCGACAGGAGGCGGTGCCCCGCAGCACTTTGTGTGAGCCCGACGCCACGTACGTAATCACGCGGCGAGACGTACCGATTAATGGAAAACAAACCAGCTCCATTAAACGTATCGTGCGGTTATTTCGACAAAGCCTCCATATTTCATAAAACCTTGTTTTTCACCCGAAATGCTAACGAAATTACAACCATTATTGAATGAAATAATAAACATTCGTATCAATAAACAATTATATGACCGGGTGTGATTTGTCCCAGGGTGATTTAAATATTGCATTGTCATTGTTCCGGGAGTCCGGTGAATTGCGAAAGAACACGATGTATTCCATTGAAAATATTTATGATATTTTTGTATCAGATTAGAGTTATTTCATACTTTTTAGTGTATTTTGAAGCCGATAGTTTTTTTAATTAAGTACTTTTTTCTTTCGTAATTTTTAGTTTCTCTTAAATGCACTAGAATTTGACCAAGGTTTTGAGATGTTTTTCGTTTGACACCACACCCGTAGCTCGTATCGTTTCTATAATAAAGTACCCAAAGAAATCCAAGAGGGAAATTGTCCTCCTTATATGTTTGCCTCATTACAAGGGGTAGCTTGTACGACGGACAGTGTTGTGTAGAATTGTTTGACATGATGCCCACGGCTACCTTCCACCATCGCAACTCTCGCCATCGACGGGGAGTCCATCCTGACACATTGAAACCAGAATGGTTTCGTACTGTGCGGTCTCAAAGGAGCTTCTTTTTAGAGACGCTCAGACCGTGGAATGAGCTACCCGCCGTAGTTTTCCCAATGGAGTACGGCATGGGATTCCCCAAAAAGGATGTGAAGAGATTTCTGCAGGAAAGGCAACGCGCAAGTGATACTCCTGGTGTTGCAAGCGTCCATATGCTACGGTAACCGCTTACCATCAGGCGGGCCGTAGGCTTGTCTGCTACTTTAGTAGTATAAAAAATAATTTCCTAAAGTTTTCTTCCACCAAAAGGTATCCCAAGACTATCAAAACTTGAATTAATTGAGTTGTGATTGAATTACTACAATTTATTACAAAAACTTTATACTTTTTTTAAATAATATGACAGACTGACGATGAATTTGTGAAATGAAATAGAGCTCAAAGTGATAGTAACTCAATTAATGATGGTCCATTAAACTCGACTATCATAACGGTCAGGCGACCTCGCGACCAGCCCTCGTGTGGTGTCCGATTTTTACGTGCATTTTTCTATTGAACATTTTAGTTGATAGAAAATTGGGCGAGTTAATTACGTCGGTAATGGAGCATACCGCCGCCCGCCGTCTCTCTTATAGTTCAATGAACGTGCAAAACGGTTATGCAGAAGTATTTATTATTTTGATGATGCAGGTATTTTTGAAGTGAAAACTTCTTAAGCGGCGTTGTGCACTTTTTGGGATGGGTAAAAAATGTTAAACTAGCGTCAGATAATTTTTAACCGATTGTGTAACTTTAATCTTTTGACTGTTTGATGATCCGCGGGCAAGGAAAACAATAGAAATCAATTGTTATTTTTTAACCGCAATTCAAGGGATAAGTTCATTGATTAGCTTATGAGAGTTGTGATGGATTCGGGTGGGTGCGGGCATGCAGGCACCCGTACTAAATAAGGCTGAGAACGGGTGGAGGGTTGGTAAAGTGGCAAGGTTAGCGAGCCGCGCGGAGTGGTGAGTGATGTGCTGTGAGGGTACAAACAAGGGTGCGCCACGATGGCCCTCCCGCGCCCGCGCCGCCCGACGCACAACAAGACACCCCTTGCCCAAACTGCGACCATAACGTACCGACCGACCTTGTCACACACAAGCAAACTTTTATTAGCTATCCATCCACTTTGCAAACAGATACCTAAACACAAGGAATTGTAACCGATATACGTGTGAGTAGTGTGTATGGTACAATCAGATGATCAGCAACAAGGTGGCAGAGAGATAAAATTAAATCCGACAAGCGAGTGTGCCTGCCTGCAAGTGGAACCTCCACGCTAGGTGCGAGCACGCATCAAATACTATTTCAAGTTCAATTAGGGTCAGTTCACACCGCGACGCGCCGTGTCGTGTCTCGTCGCGTCTCGGTATGAATTGACTCTTAGCGCCTTTGCACATTATACGAAAATTTCTTATGTCTTATCAGACATGTCTTATAAGACATTCAGTCGTACTGGTTGTTATATGAGACCGTACACATTACAAGATTTTTTTCTTATGTCTGATCAGACACGCGCATCCTAGTCATTTTGTCGGATGCATGTTCGATGTCGCGCCTACACAAGACGTCTTGTTTAGACAAGACATCTACTCAACTATGGAAACAAGTTTACGCGTGCACATTTGCCGTGGCTGTGTTAGCGAAAACACGTGTAGTGTGCACGCTTTCATTTTGTGATTAGAATTTTTATTTACTTATTTTATTTAAATCAGCTCAATTTTAATTTTAATTCAGTAACTTTTATTAATATTATAATGTTTTTTTTATGTACCTAGCAAAGATTTTCATACGGCATCGTGGCTCTACCCAGATGGATAGTCCGCCTTACTAAAGCATGACATTTAATATCACTCCGCTTGAGGGGCTCCTGAGCAAATCGCTCTCAGTCCGTATTGCGCACGGCTGTCATCGCGTCATACTCGCTGTACTGATTAAATAAAAAATGTCAACTTGCGTATTAAAATACTGTCACAACACTTATAAAAACCAAGGCAAAACTAAAAAACTAACCTTCCATGTGTAAGTATTGCGATTTCGTCACTTTTAATTACCTAAACTTATTACTTTTAAATACTGTCAATTATGGCTTGTTTATTTCGTGTTCCTATAGAGTCGACTATCCTTCTGGACGTTTTAAATTCTTTGGTACCTAGTTATGTATTTTTTTGTAGAATTAAGAAGTGGATTAATGTTGGTTGTCTGAATAAAACGAATTGTATTTTTTAATTTGAATCGGGGGGCACGGCAGTGCCCCCACCAAGTCGAGCGCGAAGCAAACACTGCCGTACCATCCTTTACTGGAACCATTTCGCCGCATTTTCAGGCCCCTATTTGAGAACCTCTGGATAAGACCAGAACGCAGAAATTTTCGTCATCCAGTAAGCTATAATCACATACTTAAAATCCAAAACTTCAAGTCTGTAGGTCATTTAGTTCCGAAGTTAAGCGAAAGCAAAGTTTCGCATTTATGACACTCACTCACTCACTGACTCGTGATCATCAAAATAGAACTAGTACTTCCCATAAACTCAGAGAGCTGAAATTTGGTACAGAGTTAGGGTTTAATGGCCACATAAAGGGAAAACTATAAAAACTAGGATAACCGAAGATCTGGAGTACCTGGTGACCCTGATTAGAGAACACAAGAGCCCAACCAAACTATTAGAGATCGACATACCGCCTTTACAAAAAATATTCAACTTGGTGGGCCGCTTCATTTTCTACAAAAAGATGTGAAATCCCACCAAAAACATTCTGTAAAAAACTAGCCAAGTCTCGATGGAGCTGCTTGTTTTTCTCTAAAAAGTAATGAAATCTAGACAAAGTCGTGCCAAGTCTAAGGTTCCCTACTGCGATTCCTTTATTATTATAGTTAATGTTGTGTGATTACATTTTAAAATTGTGAAATGTTTTTACGTATCGAACATAGCAAAAAGACTGTCAACAACTTTTTGATTATGTAAACTCATTTGATTAAATTTTTTTTTTAAATTATTTTGTGATATTTGTCATTCGAACTCAATACTTAATTTATCCTACTTCCTTGAATTGTTTTTCATGTCAAATACAATCCACGTCTATCAAGTCATTTTATTACCGGTTAACCTTATGAAACAGAAATGTACAAGCGATTATAGGCCGTAAGGTGGTAAAAAAAATATCGGGACTGTACATAGAAAGATGCATTATTTTCATTATTTTTTTCAGTACCATCTCGTCTTGGTAAGTGATGATATGGCCGAAGGCGTCGTCGTACGATCAATCAATCAAATATTATAATAGTGTTATTTAAAATGAGGACCACTATATCCACGCCAGCGTTGCCAGACGTCCCGATTTTTTGTCCAAAATTAAATGTCCCGCGCGGGACAGGTTGGTCAAAATATTTACAATATTTAGAAACATAATCATAACAATTAGGTATAACGATACACGGGTGTAGTCTTACCACCCTAATAACATGTATCTACTATCCTTACAATTATACAACAAAGTCCCCTCGCTGCGTCTGTATGTCAAAACGCGATAAACTCAAAAACTACAGAACGAATTTTCACACGGTTTTCACCAATGGATGGAGTGATTCATGAGGAAGGTTTAGGCCATGGCATGGGGCATGGGGCATGGGGTCGCTCGGCGCGGCGGCGGCGGCGGCGGTAGTACAAGGTCGCGTTCCTATATTCCCAACAAAGTCTAACCTTCGCAGTGTAATAGATCCTCACATATTATATTATCATAATAAGTACAGTCGAGGACATAAATATGTATACACTTGGTGTAATTCAACAACGATTTTCTCTTACACTATTGACTGAAATTACGAGATATTATGCAAGCAGAATTTTTTGACATATACCATTATGATTTGTGTATTATTTCAACATTTTCATCTATGTAGTGCGAGAAAAACTGTTCAATTTCGTAGTGTATATGTCACTGTAATTTTGTGAACACCGTTAGTTTATAATTTACATACTGCTTACAATATAACGCATCCATTTTCGATAGTTTATAATCTATCCATGACAAACCGACATATTGTGAACTGGCATCATAGTAGAATGCGTCGGAACGCACCTTGCAAACTGATTGGTTGAACGTCTTGAGTCCCGCGCCGGCATCTATGGCCATACGTAACGTAGTTAATCGACATTCCGATTTTTTTAAAAAGAATGATTCACATATTTAATTTTGATCTCAAACAATAGGGTATTTGACGACAGTTCAAATCAGCAACTTTTAATTAAATGTCAAAAACGATAGTTTATATGGAGGTTTGTATAAAATACAAGCAGGTGACGTCACAATTTTACAGCGTCAACTGACCGACTCTTAGTGGTTTAATTTGTAAAAAAATAATCACTAAAAGCTTAAAATGTACAACTTATATGACGTTTCGGTGTATTTTTTGACGTCTCATACACTGAATCTGGGGGCACGGGAGTGCCCCCCGCCAAGACAGCCAAGCGAAGCGCAAGGGCACTACCTACCTTTTCTCGAAGCGCTTCGTCGTTTTTTTGAAGCCTCATAACTTGCGTTTGGATTATACCAGATAAACAAAATTCTCGGGATATGATGTCAATAGTAAACTTATTAAACATATGAAATTTCAATAACATAGCTCTTATACTTTAGATTTTATTGATACCTAAAAAACCCCGATTTCGTCACTGACTCACTGATGATCATCAAAACTCATAGGGTACTTCCGGAAGTCCTAGAAAGCTGAAATTTGGTATGTAAGCTTGTATTAGTACACAATCAACAAAAAAATTATAAAACTTGGAAATTTAAAAAAAAAAAAAAACCATCGTAACTTACAAAAAGAAGTGAAATCCCACCAAAAACATTTTTATGTAAAATGTTGCCGCCAAGACATATAGCTTGCACTGTCAAAAAGTTATCAGATCTCATGTAGAGTCAAGCTTATAACTCTACTTGCCCTTACTCTACAAGCCCTAACTTCACAAATTCTACACACCGCTGCACCGTAGTCAAAATATGTGGCTTTACCATTTATTTTTCACACTGTCAAATACCCTATTAAATGTGCATTTATTTTATTTAACTCCTGTGTTTGTTTTCTAACTATGGACACAGAACGAACTACCGCCCAGACTGACCAATCAGGGATGGTACCTACAAAATTTTACGGTTTGAAAACTATAGATTATATGTATAAACTATCGAAAATTAATACGTAATATTGTAAGCAGAATGGTACAGTTCACAATTTATCGACAGTTTACAATATTACTAGTATAAACTAACGGTTTTCACAAAAATACGGTGACATATACATATTTATATCCTCGCCTTTACCTATAATAAATCAAAAGGAATTGCAACAAGGAGACCAACGAGATAATTATATTTTCCGAGTTTTATTAATTTCGTAACGATTCGCAGTGCGATAGGTTATTTCGATTTAAAGCCCACAGTACCTACAACTAGATCTCCATAATATCTCCGGGTGAGGCAGGGCCGAATAAAAGCAAGTATCACCGGGTGGGATTAGGTATAGCTATTTTCGCTCGTCGATTACTTGGGTACTAGTTGTTTTGACGTAGCCTCTTAGCATTCCCTAATAGCGAGGGAGATATGTCTATATAGGGTGCTAGCGGAAATGTATGTTATGAATTATTTTAGGGGAATGTTAGTCAAGCGGTTATGGGTTTGAATCTTACCGAAGTATTCTTAGTTTATTCCGAATCGGTGGTAGAGTCAACTGTAAGTTCCTTATAGGGGTCTGTACTGAATAAATTACTTTTGATTTTAATTTCAAATCCTGCAATTGAGCCTTCTTTCAAAGAAAATGTGCTGTGGTTACCTCACGATGATTTCCCTTCATTAAAGTGTTTAATTAACGCGATATTCTGAGACCTGCGACAAGTTAATTACGCCGATAGTAAGTAGCAGCTTTGGTCTCTCTATATTATTTTTTAATAAATTTTCTTGTTTTTATATTTTGTTCCAGAACTGAAGCTTTTCCAACAGGAAGCTCCTTATTACTTACATAGCTAACTTACTTAGCGAGAAGTATTATTAATTGTATTACGGTACACATAATAGAAGGTAGGTTCGTTGTATGGTATATCTATTAGTGGTTGTAAAAATGTATATAGATAATTATATCATACTAGCAGACCCCCGCGGTTTCACCCGCGAACGTTTTGAATTTTTTTACGCGGAACACTAATTATTTTTCAAAAATAAAAGTAGCTTAGTTACTCCTTATAACATTAACTATGTACCGGAACAGACAGACAAATATGTTTAAGGCGCGGACTAACTACGATTTTGACAGCACTCGTTCTTCACTGGAATAAGGTTGAAAATGGTAAATCATAAATGTGTCGACTCTATGAAATGGACTGTTATTTACAGGGTTTCTTTAGATTATACAGAATATACACATTAAATTGAATAAGTGTCTGGTTAACATTCTTATATAATTTTGTATCTTATATATTCTTAAAAATAATATTGTTGTCATCGCTGAAAATACGGAGAATTTCGACGCGAAAGATTTATTTTAGACGTAACTTACGAATTTTTTATTGGGAATATCAAAGCAATTTTTAATATTTTTCTTAAAACCCTCTTCTGTCCACAGTTTTTTTGTGTTAGGTATTTTCATTGCGTTACGTCATACTCGACTCTCAAAGAAACCCATTTTTGTGCATATGAGCTTAGACCGCCCCTTAAAAACTCAATCCGATTTTATTAAAAAAAGTTGAACTCACATAAAAGCTTGGTGCAATGCGTATAGATATAGAGAATTGTAGGTAGATAGGCTGTCAGCGTATAACGAAGAAGATAGCGATAGTTCGACATAATTACATATATGTATATTTGGATTTTTATCGTATTTAGAAGAAATTATAAAACTTGCATGATATCGACAGAAAATACACTTGAATATAGTAATCTTTTGATTTAAAAAACGACTGACCGATGAAAGGTTATGTTTGGTTCATTTCGTTCACTACGGCTTTTACAGCCAATTACACAACAATTCACTATCACTACACACCAAGCAATATCTTTGAGAATATATACAAAGCAGCGTTGCCAGTTTTTTTTCGGTCTAAGCGGTATTTTATAATAGCTTGAGTAAAAAAAATAAGCTAGATTCTATCGCCGAAAGCGGGAGATACTAAAAAAATCCCGGTCACTTGGCGAGTCGGACTCACGCACCGCGAGTTCCGTAGAAAGTTTTAGGTACCTATATTAATAGTTCAATAATCACGGGAATCGATTCTCGGAGATTTTCCCCTTTTTTTCGATTATGTTGTAATGTAATGGCAATTTTTTTCTTCTTTTTGCGACGTAACTGCAAAACGCTTTTCGGATTTCTTCCTTTACTTGTGCTACACGGAATTGCTTCTTGCCAAATTGTATGATTCTAGGTCAACGGGAAGTACCCTATAGTCAAATATGCGGCATATACGGCCGTATCTTTTGAATGCGTTGACTTAGAAGTTTGTTTTTTGTATATCACAGTGACATTTAGTGCCCATTGGCGCGGGACTGTGGTGTTTAAGACGCGTCACGAGAAAGCTGATGCCATTTTTGTGCAGTGGTGTCTTTATAATTTTCCACTTCTACGTCCAACGATGATTTCACCGTCGAGTAATCCTCGAAAAGCGGGACTGAACCTGTCACGCGCGGGATATTCAATTTTGGGCTAAACACAGTTTCACTACTCTCATCAATAAATATCATATATACCTACACAAACTTTTTTGACCTCAACGACACTGAGGTCAAACAATAAAAACCTATACGCGAGATAGGGACAAAAATACGCTTAGTCCTGCTCACACATATACGTTTTGACATATACGTATCTTGACCGTCTACGGTGCAATGCAATACAAATTTTAAAATTGGAATATCAAATATAAAAGAATATTTAAATCAAAAGCACTAAGGAGTATTGATTTCAGCTTCGATGCAAATCACCCCTAAAATAAATTTCTATCCCTTTTTAAACCCGTTAGGCGATGAGTTTCAATAAAATATGAAACACGTCTTCCATCAATTCTGTTAAAGAATGTTTATGCAAAATTTGAAGTAGATCGGACCAAGGAATCACGTTGTCCCATACAAACTTTGCCCCCGTTTTTCACCTCCTTAGGGGTAGAATTTCGGAAAATCCCTTCTTATCGGATGCCTACGTCATACAAAGAACACTCCCTCAAAGTTTCAGGTCTCTAAGATCAGCGGTTTAGGCTGTGCGTTGATTGTCAGTCAGTCATTCAGGACAAAGCATTATATATGTATAGATAGATTATGAAATAATTAAGTAAGATTAATAAATTAGTAAGATCTTAAACTAGCACATACTATAGGGAAATGACATACAGACCCGATCCTAAACAGAGGAAATGCGAGTTAGCTGACGATGACGTTATGGTGATGACGGCTTACCTTGGCGGTGATGTAGAAGAGGTTGTTGAGCACCATCTCGGTGGCCTCCGCGGAGCCGAGCCCCTCCCGCCGCGCGCCCCCTCGCCCCGCCTCCGACGCGTAGTACTACACACACACACATACATTACTAATGTAAAGCTCCACCAAAAGAATGTTATGTTGTAAAGTTTTGTTACTCATGCTACTTGATGCTCGTACACTAATAAATTCAGTACGTTTTGACTATGAAGTGAACCAACGCTAATTTCAAAGGAAAAACATTTTTCGTAGATTTTATAGATCCAATGCTATGTTAGTGTGATATCCTACAGTATTGTGTGCAGAATGTCTTAACTGATATTGTTATTTCTTTCTATATAGTATACAGGATAAACTATCTTAGCCCTCGAAGTTTCAAGATAATGTTACAATTAGAGCCATGTTTTTAAACTAATATATGCGTTTACAGTGATCGAGTTGACGCCAATCGATATTACTCCATAAGAAGATCAAAAGACTCAATGGGTTCGAGAAAATATCAGAGAGAGAAATATCAGAAGCGTATGAATTTTTTTCTTGTTCCCTAAGATAATTTTCTTGTAACTCCAAGGCTCTTAAAGAACCATCTCTTTCCACTCTGAATCTAATCGAGAAACAAACCATATAGTAGTTACAGCTGCTTTCATGAAGGGTTGTGTTTTAAAATGAATAAAGGGTGGAGCGAGTGGGTTGCGGCGGCACGGCACCGTCATGTGGCGTAACGTAATGTACGCACTCTACTAGCCGACCGCGAGTGCTGGTTGCACAATATTGATGCAAGTGTGGACGCGACTAATTAACTTGTGCCATTTTATATGCCATATCACATTAGTGTTGTGATGCCCGGCCGCCGCACTGCACACGACGTGTCTACTAGTAGCGCAGCCACAAGTGGCCGGCTGCTAGCTGCGCTATGCCTTAATGTATGCACTTGTTGGACGCGCTATCACAAAACTGTGGTTTATGCACTCATTTGTGATGGCTCGCGACCCTAGCTAATGGACCGTCAGCGTGCGGCTTTACTACCTACTTCCATTACCGTAGATGCATTTACACAACTGACATAAAACACTTTTTGGGTTGCGAAACATGAAAATAATGTTAAAAAAAAACACTTGAATAAGTGCTCTTCACCAACAATATTTCACCATTCATTCCCAAAATAGAAAACATAACCTTTCAGATAGAGCAGTGCTAACAACTTTAATCTATTATTACGTATCTAACATGAATCGCTCACTTACTTTTTTCGGTTATTTCTTTATTATTTTTATGTAACACTAACTACCGCTATCCGAGTTTGTGACTTCTCTTTTCTGTCTTAAAATGATTGAGATTTTATTTCAAAGTAGACATTCGAAACACAATTTCGAAAATAGGGTTATAATATTGCTGTAGGCAAACACACCTGTATGTATGAGAGGGGGTTGGCAGGCGGCACGTTGGGGTCGACCAGCTCGATGTTGACCAGCCACGGCAGCAGGTACTGCAGCAGCAGCTGTCGCACCTCCGTGCGCGCCGTCTGGAACCTCGCCGTTATCTCTGCACAAATTGTATAACGTTATTACAAATAATATTAGGCCAGTTGGCGTGGTTGCAAGTTACCCTGCTTGTAACACCCCCGATGATTGGTTCGATTCGATAGGACAGATATCTGTGTGCATAAAAATGTCTTCCTGCCCTGAGTTTGGGTGTAACTTATCAATATTATATTAACAAAAAAGTACAAACTTTGTTTAGTTCGGAAACAGAAGGCTCTTGTCTCCAAGGAAATTAAAAACAGTTCCGCAGTTGAATTCCCTCATATTTTATCTCTTCTTAAATATTATACTTATATCATTTTCCGTGAGCCCACACCGTGTTTACATCAACTATTAATATTACAACCAACTATGTCTAGAATGCATAGCCTGTACAGTCGAGGACAAAGATATGTTTACATTTGAAGTTACAAAAATATGTAACCATTTAAATAACGAACGATTTTTGCACCTGGCAACTCTGACTACTTGGTTGTCAAAATTTTCTCTAATATTTAAATATTAAAATTAAGTTATTTATATCATTAATTTAATTAATAAACGTAATAAATCAATAAAACACTAATAAATACATTGTGTGGAGTGTGGGTTTTCAAATTGGAGCTGTATAATGCCAGTAACAAATCAATAAAAAGGACCTGTCAAACAAACGGATAAAATTCGAACATAAATCGCCAAAAACCTGGGGAGTATTTTGTTTTAATTGATACGTGTAACTATAGTTCTCAATATTTTCGCTAATCAACTGCGTGTACGGTACACTACACATCGCTCACATACGTAACGTGAGCTACTTCCATCACACACCCATTGGCGCCGTAAGTCTCTCTTTGTTTGACAATAAGTGGAAGCAAAGTTGTAGACAATTACACCTGCCACAGACAGTACACATACTCTGAATACGATACAGCATAGGTGCTAGACAATTAGTTGATTAAATCGCTAGAAATACAACAAAACTTATATTTTTTCTAAAGAATTAAGAGTAGGTAGGTAGTTACTTTGTTAAATTGAAATACAAACATTTATCCTATAAATATTTGTCTGTAAACATAAACTAAAAGGTAACTTCATCGTAATAAGCTAGTAAATACGTTAATATTGTAACAAAGATCAGATCAAACTCAGTAAAACATCATATCCTTACTCGCTATTCAGCTTCTCTGTGTTTGTGTTGCAGGGTCTGTGGTTTCATAATGTCTAACATGTTGACACGCAAGGCCACTGCCCGTGACATGGAAGAAAAGCTCAGAAAGGCACTACTAGAACTAAAAGCCTCCCAAAACCTCTGCGACAAATTGCAACAAGAGCGTGAGGATAGCGAAGAAGAATTTAAAAACATCCTTAATCAGAACTCTAAATTAAAGAGTGAGTTGGCGGAACTACACAATAGCTACGCGGACATCCTGGACCAGCGTAACCATCTTCAGGAGACAGTAACATCTTTTAGCGCATGTTGTGATACATATGACCAAGCGCTTAACCGCATCTCTGAGCTTGAGAGTAGCTTAAGTCAAGCTCATAACAATATAAATAAACAAAATTTGGATAATAGCAATCATGAGGTCAACAACACCTTAAGCCTATATGATGAAATGATAGGGAATGATTCGTGTCAGCAGTCTGTCCAACTTACCTCTATACCTAATTCAATTTCTGATCAACCTATTTATGTTATGTCAAGCCATAATAAGATAAAAAAGTACTTAAGATTGAATAGATTTATTAAAAAATGTTACCGTAGTGCAGCCTTAAGAAGAAATAAACAAAAAAATCTAATAAAAAAACTTAAAATATGTGATCTTAAGTTAAAGAATGGTCTAAAAATATATGACACTGACACACAGCGATTGCTCTCTGACTTAGAGGACAAAGAGCTTTGCTTAAAGGATTTACTCATCAAGTATGAACAATCCCAACAACAAATTAAAGAACACATTTTGGCTGCGACTCAATTAGTAGATATGTGTAAGTATAATGAGGATAGATTTGAGTCTCTCGTTAACAACCATACTTGTGGCTGTATGCATGTGTCTGCTGATGAGTCAATGCCAGTTTTACCTGAGGTCTTGCCTGAGATTTTACCTGAGATTTTACCTGAGATTTTACCTGAGATTTTACCTGGGGTTTTACCTGAGGTTTTACCTGGGGATTTGACTGGGGCTGTACCTGAGGTTGGACGAGCTGAGCTGTGTGTGAGTTGTGATTCAGAATCCTCTTTGCAAATTAAATACAAAACAGTAATTTTTACTGATAAAATAGGAGTTAACTTTGGTTCCCTTATTAATAACCATTCAAAACAGCCAGTAGTTAATTATTGTATGCCAGGTGCTTCTTACATGCAGATTATTAAAAGAATAATACAAATGAAATTTGACAACTATACCACAGTTGTAATTTTAGTTGGTCATGGACTAGATGTACATAGGATAGACCTGTTTAATAGCTTTGAGTCCTTACAAAGGTTAGGGGTACTAAAAGTAATGTTATGTGCTTTTCCCTACTCAGTTGACTATACTGACAAACAGAATAGTTATATCATGTTTCTGAATAATGTATTATTTAATTTGACATGTCACAATGACAATATTTTGTTTTTCGACACTAATAAGTTTGTTAGTGGAATAAAATTAAATCGGGATTCACTGAAAATGCCTAGAAGGACGAAAAACCTGATTGCTACATTGATAGCTTATAATATTGATAGTGTTATAGTAAATATAACAAACAGTAGGTTAAGTGACGAAGCAATATTATCTAGTAACTCTAATAATATTGTGATTAATTCTTTAAACATATAGTTTCGACAAAAGAGAAGCCTAGACAAAGTATTGTTATATTGCATCAGAACATAAATCGCTTCTCTGGCAAAATATATGATATTGAACTTTTATTGGATAAAACCCAGGTTGATATTTTATGCTTTACTGAAACCTGGTTAAAACCTGATATGATGCTCTTTAATATTAACAATTTCACCGTCGCCAGTGCGTTCAACAGAGTGTCTGCTAATGGTGGTGGATCTATTATTTTATTAAACAGCAACATAAAATTCAAAAATCGTACAGATATATGTAGTCATTCTGTGGAGCGCGTCTGTGAGGTGGCATGTGCAGAGATTGAAAGCTCCATCATCGTATGTGTATATAGACCTCCGACTTCTGATTTTTCTTTGTTTTATTCTATAATAGAAGAGATTCTTAGTAAACTTTTCAAATCCAAAAAGTCTATAGTAGTTTGTGGTGACTTCAATATTGATATTCTTGTTACTTCATCAGATAGAAACAATTTTATTTCTTTATTCAAATCATTTAATATGGATCTTTTGTTTTGTGAACCGACACGGGTAACAGCCACATCTTCAACATGCATTGACAACATTATTACAAATGGGAGTACTTTGGATAAGTTCTTAATTCCTGGTGTTCGCTCGGATCATTTGGCTCAAGTTGTTAGATTGCCCTCTCAAAGCCAAATATTATATGAAGTAAGTAGGGAATTTAGACCAATCACAAAGTACAAGTTAGAGAAATTTAATAGTCATTTAGAATTGAGTCTTGCTAATACCTATTTCGAATCTGATAATCCTAATCATAACTATGAAACATTGTTTACTGAGATTTGTAAAGGATTTAATAAATATTGCCCGATTAAATCTACTAAGGTAACTGATAAACTAAAATTCTGTGACTGGGCCACTAAAGGAATAAGATTGAGTAGAGAAAACATGTATGAACTCTATCGTAAAAAATCAAACACAACTAACGAAGAGTTTCATACATATGTTAGGAATTATTCAAAAATATTTAAATTAGTTTGTAATAGAGCAAAAGCCATTTTCATTGCCAAAAAAGTTAGTGATTCGACTAATAAAATTAAAACGGTGTGGAAAATTATAAACACGGAGACTGGTAAAAATAAAAAGGAAGAAGACACAATTAACCTTAAAATTAATGATAAGCTTATCTCCGATAAATTTGAAGTAGCGAGTGCTTTCGAATCTTTTTTTTCAACAATACCTACTGAAGCTACTAAGTATCTTGCATCTTCACCTAAGAAAGCCGAGTGTCTCCTTAAAGACAATTTCCCAAAACATATTCCCAATTTTTTATTTAAGTTTATTGATGCTAGTGAAATATTAGGAGCTTTCAAGTCTTTGAATATAAAAAATACAGAAGACTTATGGGGCTTATCAGTTAAAGTAATCCACTCAGTTATAACTAGTATAGCACCTATTTTAGCAGCTATTTTTAATCAATGTATTGTTCAGGGTTCTTTCCCCGATTTGATGAAACACAGTAAGATCATTCCTATATTTAAATCTGGGTGCAAAAATAATCCTTCTGATTATAGACCCATCTCTATACTTCCAGCGTTAAGCAAAATCTTTGAGAAAGTTATACTAAATCAATTGTTAACTCATTTCACCAAAAATCAGATTTTACATGATCATCAGTTTGGATTTACAAAAGGCCGGTCTACGACAGACGCTGGTGCTAAACTTTTAAAGCATATTTTTGAAGCCTGGGAGAATTCACAGGATGCGGTTGGCGTATTTTGTGATCTCTCCAAGGCATTTGATTGCGTAGATCACTACACACTAGTTTTAAAACTCCAACACTATGGAGTTCGTGGAGTGGCACTCGATCTTATATCATCTTATCTATCAGGTCGCCAACAAAAAGTAGGTATTAGCGGTACTACGTCCTCAGGGTCTTTAGTGAAAACGGGCGTACCGCAAGGATCAATTTTAGGCCCTTTTTTGTTTCTGGCATATATTAATGATCTGCCCTATATGGTAAATGAATTGTCGGATATAGTTTTATTTGCTGATGACACTTCTCTAATTTTTAAGGTCAATAGGAAAGATACAGACCTTACGCAGCTCAATGACACATTATCAGCTGTATCAAAATGGTTTGCCGCCAATAATCTTATGCTTAATTCCTGTAAAACTAAATGTATAAGGTTTTCTCTCCCTAATGTTGTTAAGAGTGACACTCATATCTTTGTCGATGGTAAAAGACTTGCACTAGTGGATAAGGCAGTTTTTCTCGGCGTTACATTAGACAGTAAAATACAATGGGGTCCTCATATAGAAAGATTAGCTAGTAAACTGAGTTCCGCCGCCTTCGCAGTTAGAAAAATTAGACAAATAACAGATGTGGCTACAGCCAGGTTGGTTTACTTTGCTTATTTCCATAGTTTAATGTCCTACAGTCTTCTGCTGTGGGGCTCAGCTGCAGACTTTGAAACTATATTTATTCTGCAGAAAAGTGCAATTCGCGCAATCTATTGTTTGGGTCCTCGCGAATCACTACGAAGTCAATTCAAGGAATTTAAAATTTTAACGTTACCGTCACAGTACATTTATGAAAATATTATGTTTGTCCGTAAAAACTTAAATTTATTTGAAATTAATAGTAGCCGCCATAACTTCAATACAAGAAATAAAGATAAAATTGTGACACCTAGATTCAGGTTATCTAGAGCTAATAAGTCTTTTCTCGGAAATTGCGTTCGATTCTATAATAAAATCCCACTCGAAGTAACTAAAATGTCTTATGATAAATTCAAAGATTTCATAAAGCAGAGGTTAATTGACAAAGCCTACTATAAGGTGGCTCATTACGTGGAAGACAAGAATATATGGTTGTAGTAGCTTCTCTCTGCACTTGCATCCCCCTGGCTAAGTGACAATTGTACGAATAAGCATAAAATAATAATGTATATATTGTATAAGTATTTGGAAAAAAAAGCTGTAATATTAAAAGATCTTCCACAAAAAAAAAAAAAAAAAAAAAACCTTGCTGAGTTTCTTGCCGGAGTCTTCTCAGTTTAAGTGTATTCCGAACCGGTGGTAAATTCAACTGTATGTACATAACGTTCATAAGTGCCTTACTAGGGCCTAAACTGAATAAATGACTTTTTGATTTGATTTTGATTTGATTTGAACCATATAATGCTATGCATAAGATTAGTTATTTAAATGGATACATATTTGTGTAACTTCAAATGTAAACATATCTTTGACAAAAGGAATGCAAACAAATAAATCACATATCTAATAATGTTGTGAATTTAATTATTACATATATTGGATTTCGCGCACCCGGTGAAATTTGTAACATATTGGCAAGCTTCGCGCACCAGGTAAAATTCCCGGTAGTATGCTATATAGAATTTTTAATATACCCATAATGTAATTTATGCAACGAAATACGAATCCTATATTATGTATATGCACTATTCCACAAGAGTTATTCAATTCACAGGAGGAAAAGAGAATTCAGATTATTCGATAGTGAACTATACGGTATCGATACAGAGAATATAACCTTGTCACGGTTTGAATAGTAATGATAGTCATTAGGAGTTAAGTCCAGTCACATCAGCATTGCGGTGGGCGGCGCTGACAACGTTTGTCCCAGGAGCTACCCGCCGCTGCACGCTTGTTAGTTATTTGATCAATGACGCTATTGAAAAACACCCAATTTGCTAGCGCTGCGCTGCCACCGCGGACGCTATTACTGTTGTAATGCGGCACACCTAACGAGCATTGCGGGAATGCTCATTTATGATTATTTATAGTGGAACAATTGACACGTGAGAGTGAGACCAGCGGGGCGATTGTCAAACGCTCTCGTTTTCGTGAAACCGATAGCGAGGGTCTCGTAAGTTCTTATAATTTTGGTTTTGTGTAACTTTTATGCCAAAATAGTCGCCGGCTTCATTTGAAATCTGTTAATTGTAATAGTTTTCAATTTTGCTATCATTTGTGTTACGTAATACCCAAATTATAAAAAGTTTTGAGAGTCTCGCTATCGGTTTCCCGATAACGAGAGCGTTTGACAATCACCCACCAGCTTTTGCAATGCAAATGTACAGCCATACATACAACTCACTAAAGGTTGTTTATACATATGACGTACTAGCTGTCTCGCGCGTTCCCGGGACTAAAAGTAGCATATAATACTCGGGGGTAATGTAGCTTCCTATTAGTGAAATAATTTCAAATCCTACTGGTAGTGCCAGAGATTAGCCCGTTTAAACAAAAAAAAAACTCTTCCGCTTTATTATATTATTATTAGTATTAGTATAGATTGGAAGTAACAACTTAAGATTTTCAATGATCTCGCTGCGTTTACAAAGGACATATTTGTAGGTAACTACTTCCACATAACAAACGAATACAAACAGGCGGAAATTGTATCCCTTGGTGTTAGCATGTCTGGTCAATCACATACATTTTATAATTAGTGTAGAATTTACATATTATATTTTATTTAATCAATGTGTAAAACTCGTATCAAAAATATTTGCAATTTATGTAATTTCATTTAAATCTTTCGACCTTACATAGACGGCCTAAGCTTCAATTATTTTTATTTAATTTTATCGTATAGGACGGAAACAATCGAATAATAATAAAATAAATCGGATCATATACAGTTAAGTTTTTTTTTATATAAACTTTTTTGTGACTGTACTTTCGTTGACTGTATTTGTAATGTCTTCCGATATACTAATGTATACCAAATATCAAGTCAATCCGACCACTGGAAGTGGCTGAAATTCGACATGCAAGATTACACCCGAACAAACATAGTTACATACATTGCAAGTTAAAAAGCTTGTAAAAATACAGTCTAAATTTATTTATTTATTACATAATCCAAAGCTCTTAAAAATACAATTATCAAATTAAATACACCTTATAGCGAATTAAGGATTTAAAAAATACGTTATCTTTTAATTAAAGTAAGGAAGAGACCAGTATGTGTCCGATGAGCAGAGTATTTATAGAAAACATATAAAATTTAACAATTTGATTGTGCATGAAATATTGGAGGTATGTGTGTAGGGGTGGAGGTAATTACGGGTAGGGGTGTGTATGTAAGTGAGTATGAATGTGTGGGTTTTTGTATGCATTAATATATATTTAGCCACTTTTACGTAACATGTTGGCAATGTACTTTTTTAATGACGCTATAGTACTGTGGAAAATATCCACAGAGTCAAATTCCTTGTTGTACGTACTTATGAAATGTCCTAGTTATAACAGAGTTGTAAGCGAAGTTAGTTTGACTATGTGTGTGTGAGATAAACTAGTATGTCTAGTTCGGGTTGACGGCACTTGAAGTTGGAGAAAGAGGGATGACAAAACGGTGCTTTCAATAGTGCCACTGCACACATGCAGGAACAGCATATTCAGTAGGGTAAGCCTGTTTTCAAGACACATGAAGTGGTGGTGCTTGCATGAACTCCCATAGTTGGCTTTGTAGTATATGTACGGAAATTGAGATGTTTTGGGAATTTATTATTATGTAGTGGGATTCCAAATGTTACTTAGAGTATTCCAATACACTGCGGATATACGTAAAGTGTTTTTAAGCAGTCTATGTCTGAGAAATCTAAATATTTAGAAATCTACTATGAACATGTTTAAAAGATTTTATTTGATTAATAAATAAATAAAGGATAATGGGTGGTTTCGTTCCAAAAGGGATGATCCTGAGTAAAATATTCAAAATCAAAAATCAAAATCAAAAAGTCATTTATTCAGTTTAGGCCCTAGTAAGGCACTTATGAACGTTAAATTGGTACATACAGTTGAATTTACCACCGGTTCGGAATACACTTAAACTGAGAAGACTCCGGCAAGAACCTCAGCAAGGCTTTTTTTTTTGTGGAAGATCTTTTAATATATAATTCTATAATATATAATCTGATCTTTTAATATATAATATTATAATTCTTATTCCGTCAGTAGAGTATGAAAAAATAATTAACACTTATCTTTTGCATGACTAAATCATAAAAAAAATCACAAAGATAAAGCTGAAACGGAGTCGCTTCGCTCGCTCGGACAAAAAGTAATTTTTAAAACTTATATTGTATGATTTGAAGATGGATTTAGCAAATGATGAACGTGTTGATTTCATGGAGGCATACTTTGTCAATGAAAGAAGTGTCAGTGAAATAAGTGCGCTTTGATGTGGTACCGAAACAAATATCCCCACCATCATTTCCCTTATGTGAAGAAGAACAAGAGGTAGCTATATCAAAACTAAACGAATAGCTCCACGTATGTGTAATAAAGATTTAGAAATAGCAATTTTGACCTATTTTTAATTGTTCCCTAATCATTCTACTCGCAACGGAGCTGAAAACATGCAAACGTCTCCAACAACAATCTGTAAAGTTAAAAAAAAAAACAGTTTTAATATCATTCTGCTCCGGACGCACTGTTATACCCATTTATACCCAGGAGATAATTTAAGACGCCGGGGGGCTAAAAAGGAAGCAAAGCAATATTGCTTACGGAATTCATTTTTTCGAATTCTCGGCAGATCCTACGTAATTTCAATATTTTTTGGTATACTGGTCACTCATTACATTATAGACAATTCAATTCAATAAAAGATTCGGAATTGATGAATTGCATAAGATCTGCTGTAAATTCGAAAAAAGAATTCCATTAGCAATATTGTTTTAGCTTCGTTTTTTGGGGGCCTGGTTTTTTGCTACCGGTTAAGTCAAAAACTGTATAATGATAGACATATTTTGTCCAATATTTAATTCTCTGACGAGACGAAATTTTCCAACAATGGCAGAAAGTATAAACGCAGAAATGAACATCCCACCAAAAACATTTTCATGTAAAATGTTGCCCATATGGCTCGCACTGTCAAAAAATTATCAGATCTCATGTAGAGCCAGGCTTATAACTCTACACGCCCTAACTTCACAAACTCTATTTTTATACACACAGTATTTATTTTTATAAATCGTGTAGTGAGCTTCAGTTTCCGGTGAAGGTAAACATCTGGCTGCAAAATGAAAATCACCTGTAATCGTCTAACTTATCAGTGTGCTCCGGCACCTGAGCTCGGGAGCTAGTTTCTTTGCAGTCTTTGTGCGTTCCCTGTCTCCGGCCGATTGTATTATCACTTAAGTAATATTGATATCGGAAAATCCGTGTTATGTTAGGACATAGGGACAATTTGTGATAGCATGATGGGGAAGGTCACGGTGTGAGCTAGATTAAGGGTGCATTTCCACTGCAACAGTTGCATCGCGGCCGCGACGCTGAGCACCTGCGTGGTGCGAGCGGTGCAACCGCCCGCGCCGCCGCCGTCGCCGCCGCCCGCTGCGAGCGCGAAATGTGGAGCTGACATCGTACAACTTATACTAAACTATATTTGTGAGTAACAATTTTATGTACCTACGTATAATTAGGGAAATTATCTAGTTGTCGCGGCGAAAATCAAAACACCGCGCTGGCATTCAACGAATGGAGTTTATTTACGGTATTTTAATATGAATAATTTTCATCGAGATTCTTGTTATAACTTCAACGGTTAATTATCTGTGTCAATTAAACGTCTTCATGATCTGGTCTCTGTCTGTAGGGGTTGCAATCGTCTTATTGAATTTCTTTCTAGACCTGTCCCTTCATATAGCTTTTCAATTAAGGAAGATATAAATACTTTAATGTTAATGACGTCACTGTATTAGCTTTCATTTTTCTACTTTGAACCAGTGATAATTTTTTCGGAACAAACCTTTTGAGAATGTAGACTGGATTTTTGAATTTTATATGAAACACGTTGTAATCCTTCATCTACTTTAAAACAGTAGCTAATTATACAGATTCGAGATCCTTCATAATTTTTTATGCGATTTAGTGCAAACCGATTATAATTTTTCTGACCTCTAGCTCATTGTAATATCGACATTCAATGACATAAAAAAATTAGTTTCTTATGTTTTAATATCTCTTATGTTATGACTATAACAGACATAACCATCAAAAATATTTACAAAATGAAATACCAGAAATAGAATCATAAATCAGTCGTGTCACTCATTTCTGAAAATATCCCTTACTTTGTTTCTTTACAAATTGGTTATTAGATATAGCCGTATTTTTATAATTGAAACAATTACTGGCCCTTGTCCAGCACGTGGTAGCAATCCATACTATTACGGATGATTAGTAGTTGTTGAAAGCTTTGACTACGACAGTGAGTTGAAGTTGAAGCGCACCCTGTTTACTGTGGCCGTCGGGCCACGAGACGCGAAGGGCCGCGGGCCGCGGGCCGCGCGTTGCCGCCGTAGGTCCCTGCACTTGTTACTTCGCATCTTATTGCCCTAAGTTTTACAAAGCAATCTGTTGCATTGCGTTGCGTACTCATGTGTAAAGCCGAGCGAGAGGGTAGGGTCTCACGGCACACGGATTAATCCTCACTTAATCTTAACTATATCCTATATATCCATACTAATATTATAAATCATATTATTATTTATTTATTATTATTATTAAATGCGAAAGTGAGTTTGTTAGTTTGTTACGCCTTCACGCCTCAACTACTCAACGGACCATTATGAAATTTGGCATGCAGATAGCCCGTAATAAGGAGAAGGACATAGTCTACTTTTTATCCCGGGAACGCAGGTGAAACCGCGGGGGACAGCTAGTCTTCTACATACATAAATTGAATCACTATTTCCCTTGGTCACGCGATAACATGAGAACGACTTACGGATTTTATCCATATTTTGATAGAGGTAGCCTATGGTATGGAGAAGGACATAGGCTACTTTTTAATCCGGGCACGTGAGTGAAACCGCGGGGGACAGCTAGTATACATAACCGCGAATAGTTCCAACAATTTCGACTAAACAAGGATACATAGACTTTAAATTAATAAACTGTTTAAGTTACATGATGATAACTTCCACACACAAATCAACATTTAAGTGATATTAAATCTATATCTGCTACTACTTGTAATATTATTTATTCTGTGGTACTACGAAGTTACATTTCTAAACGTGTAGGTGCTGTTGTGTTGTGTGTGATGCATAGCAACCGTCTATAGAGGGATCGCCGCCCGGCCGCGGCAGGTTGCACAAAGCGCCCCGCCCAACCACAAGCGACGTGGTGTTAGGATTTGTTATCCATCCTCCTTTGCACATATATTACAGTTTTTATCTTGTCGCTCAAATTTTTCGAAATAAAAACACCTTATGCTCTTTATATTTGTTGCTAGGACATGAGGCATTTAGCTAGAGCATATATTATATTGGTAATATTGTGAGTGGGCGGGAGGTAGGTACAGTACCTGAGAACATAGGCATGGTGAGCTCCGGGTGCAGCTGCGAGAGCTGGCGCGACAGGTACAGCTGCGAGCGGCAGTAGGTGGTGCACAGCAGCGCGTCCAGCGTGCCGCGCCCTCGTTCCGAACCTTTATCAAGAAAATACATCTTCAGTCAACATGGCTCCATATCATTTATTTAAATATTAGAAATTTAGTATTGTTAGCAGTTACAGCGCTATGATTACCGGAGACTAACCAGCAAGGACATTTTATACATTTCTACGCTTACATGCGGTGTCCGAAGAATCGCTTAAGTTCATTACCATTTCCTTACAAGGTATCGAACGGCGTCACGCGTCCGGCGAGATAATTAACAGGATGTCAAAACAATTTCAAAACAGAGGAGCAGTGATCAAAGGTTTATTTAATGAATTATAGAGCACTCATGCAAAAATAAAAGCGAAATAATGTAGGTAGTAATCGAGAGTGACCCCTGATGGATCGCGTCGGAAGGGTGCCGGCCGGGCGGCGCGGGCGCGCCGGTCCCGTCGCAAGGGGTGCTCGTGGTCCGCACTATTTTAATTACGTCCTGATAATTGGTACTTTCACAAAGGTGCATAGATACTTTTGCGTTATTGTGTAAGTTTAACTAATTTTGATTTTCAGTTTTCGATTCAGTATAAAACAAAAAAATTCAACTTAAGTGTATGAATAGTTTATTTTTTACACTTTATAATTAATATAAATCTCTGGACTATGTATGAATATACATACATAATACATAATGGTGATTTCAGTATTATGCCTCAAAATATTGGAATAATATCCCACCACCGCACAACGATCAGGAATTCAAAGACAATGTATAAAGTTCATCGATTTTACAAGCAGCATCTCCCTGATAGCAGAATGTGTATCTTCATTATTTAAAATATATCCTCCTAGTCCAGCGCTGTTGTGTCCCCATTTAAGCTCTCGCATCAATAAATATTAGTTAGATTTCAGTATTCTGACGTAGGTAGTTTACTTATGTATGAATATAGTAATGTATCTAGAACGTCATTGCTTGTCTGTTTGTTTATGTAGGTACCTATGTGTGACTATCTATTTATATGTAACTAGCTTACCGCGCGCCGGTAAGCTAGTTAGTAACTAACAAAATTAAAATACCACCAAAAACATTTTCATGTAAAATGTTGCCAAGACGAGACCACGGCTCGCACTGTCAAAAACTTATCAGATCTCATGTAGAGCCAAGCTTATAATTCTACACGCCCTAACTTTATCTTCACAAATGTGTAGACACTTTATTCAAAATATGTGGCTTGGTCGTTTCGCTACCGTCACATGGGCGTAAGGTGAAAAATGTATTCACTGTTCATTACTTTTCTGTTATGCAATAGCGAAATGGCCAAGCCACATATTTTGACTACGCATGGTTTCCTTTATACCTCGCTTATTTTATACTCGATTTAGGGTACATTCAATAGTTTGTAACAACATGATTACCTTCTAAAACGTTTCTTACGTACATGAATCTGATACATTCAAACAAGGATTTACTATTTACGAGAATGGGCTCTGCTGCCTACGGCTCGGCGGGAAGCGGAGGTAAAGAGGTTGGCGGTAAAATAATTACCATACATTCATATTTATAGTTAAAGTTAATGAAACTGGACACTTACATTACAAGCCAGCTTGTGGGCTTGTAATGTAAGTGACTCATGAATAAGGTTGCCATTTTGTTCCCATTAACGATTATAAACCCCTCGAGTGATAAGTCCAGTAGAATTAGCTCAAAATTAAGCAACATTTTACATTAATTGTGGTACTAATGATTTTTGGCATATTGATAGAGTTATGTATGGATATGATTATAACCTTAAAATCGCAACCGATTTGGAAGTACGGAAAATGGTGAACATTGAGAAAAACTTTGATATTGAATAATTCCTAAACAAAAATTGTGGTACTAGTTGCGAGTATACCGTGTCTTTAGAGAACCATTACCTACCTTCTCAAGCAATTTGGACCGGTTGCGACATACGACATACATACATATCTCCTAGGCAAAATGTGTGGTACTAGTTGCGAACTCATTGGTAACTTGCAATTAGCCTTCTACACTCAGTTTAAAGTTTGCAGCCGGTTGCGATCTACGGAACTCTAAGAAAATACTTTTTGCTAAATTCTACTTCTAGCAAAATTTGCGTAGTCCGTTTTATTGCTTATATCATATTTGTAGGTGGACTTCTACCTACTTTGTGATCGCAACCGAAGAGAACATTACGGAACATGTCGGTTCGAATCGAATCGGTTGCGAATTTAAGGTAATCATAACCATACATAACTCTAACGATATGCCAAAAATCATTAGTACCACAATTAATGTAAAATGATTATCTAATTCTACTGCACTAGATATACAGACGTCTATTATAAACTCCTCGTACGCACGGCTACAGATCAAGCTATACATTTCCAATACAGGTCGTTGTTTTGGTCAGCGACGAGCGACTCAGGGTCGATAATACAAATGATACTGGTGCTAAAAAAGATATTAAAAAAATACTTATTTTTTTTTTAATAATAAAAATAAAAAATTTTAAAATCATGTAATAAGCTAAAGTGTAGACATAATACTCAACGGGAGTACGAAGGAGTAAAGGGGTGGGGCGATGGCGGCTTGCGCCTAGCTCTAGTCTGTGCACATGTCTAGTAACCATACTTTGCGGTAATTTTATTTCAAATTGAATAAGGTATTTCTCAACGTATTTACAGTATTTAATGGAATTAAGTCCATTTTTGGGGAATATATATTTTGTACTACCGCTCCTGGGTCGCTTGTCGCCGACCAAAACAACACCCTGTATAAGCTGACATCTCATTGTACGGAAATGCTATACAATGCGCGATCAGCTTATACTGGAAGTGTATAGCTTGATGTGTAGCCGTGTGTACGTATATTCAATTGAATTCAATTAATTTATTTCAGAAAACTTGTTCCATATATTTGTTGGTAAATCTTAATGGTATAAGAGCTAGCAACGTCGCGAAAAAAAGAACTTTAGCAAGGCTGGATTTTTGATATTTTCTTGCGCATTAAAACCTGATAGAGATGCGCCAAGTCTGGCAGCTGGAAGTGGTTGCGTTTCCTTTTGCGCATCCTATTTGTACTAGTGATAAATTCCGATTTTTAACCCATTAAACCATTTTACCACGAATATTTTTTTCTTCACCGTTTTCTACAGCCTTTTAGCAACCTAAACTTAAATCGACAGAGCGTTATGTGGTTGCTACCTATGTGCCAGATGCTATTTTAGTTGTGAATCTTGTAAATGACATATTTTCTTCTAAACCATTTTCTAAAAGCTGAAATTTTAACATTATATAGTTATGCTATCAATGAACCTAAAACAAACCTTGCCAGATGGAAATCTGGTTGCATAAGGGTACAAAGACTAATTTAAGATCATTTCAGCACACGGAAAGCAAGTACCGGAAATGGAATTAGAGACCCAATCTATAGCAGCAATGAACAAAATGCTAACTCGAAAAAGTTTATTTTAAACCAGAGCCATTTGAAGGAAAGAATAAGATAACTTTATTTTCAAAATCCAAATAAAAAAGTTATTTATTCAGGTTAGGCTCTGATAAGGCACTTATGAACGTTACAGTTGAATCTATCGACGATTCGAAATACACTTAAACTGAGAAATCTCCGAAAATATTTTGTATTAGTTGTCCCCCGCGGTTTCACCCGTGTTCCCGGGATAAAAAGTAGCCTAACTCCTTCTAGGCGTTACAAACAAACAAATTCACTTTCGCATTTATAATATTAGTTAGGAAGTTAGGATTTAATAATTTTTTAATATAAATTATGTATCGGGAAACTGAATAGTTGGTCCGACTTATTTGGATCATTAGAAAGATTGATTAAGTGGCAACACTGACCATAAAATCAATAGCAAAGTTAATAAAAGTTTGCGTGTAGCATTTAGAGGCAGTCTATCGCAAGCACTCGACCTAGCCCCCTAAAAAAGAAGCTAAGCAATATTTAAGTAATTCATCAATTCCGAGTCTTTTAATGAATTGAATTGAACATAATGAGTAACTATTTTACCAAAAAGAAAATCGAAAATATGGATTCCGTAGCAATATTGCTTTAGCTTCTTTTTTAGCCCCCCTATGCACACCTCTAAGTGCAGTTGCTATTTCACCCGTTACTAAAACTTTTAATTTATTAATACTGTAGGTGTAATTAAAGTGATAATTTAATTGTAAAATTACAACAATAAACCTGTCGAGCCCATGAGGAGTTTCTTGCGTCGCTTCTTCTCCTTATTATTTTTTTCATTTAGATAACACGATGGTTTTTACTTTTTAATATACTTTTACTTTATTTAATTCGTTGTTTTCTTACCCTGTTCCTAATTATATGGGTCGGTGCAATTTTTGCGCTGCTTCAATTCGACCATTAACTCCTTTCATGTCCTCCTTTCTTACTAATTTCATCTTTCACACAATTCATCTATTTCTTATTCGGACTTCTTTTCGGACATCCATCCAGTATTATAATGAATAATAATATAATGAATTTACCCTCCTTGATACCTTGACCTTATTATGGTCGATGCAATCATCTTTGAGGTCTTCAGTCACAATAAACCATGGCATGTCATGGTTAAGCACCATGTCATCGGCATAGCTTATGTTATTTACACAATTACCAGATGGTAAATCACTGATCAGTTGATCTACATAAATATTGAATAACCTTGGCGATGTCAGACCTCCACATTCCAGTTTGTATGGATCAGACATTGCATTAGACCATTTAACAAAATTTATCTGTTTGTTATACCAGACGGATAGTGTAGTAACTAATTCCACAGGGACACCTCCTTTCCTAAGCTTATCCCATAGGATATTATATGATGCTAGATCAAAAGCTTTAGAAAGGTCCAGGAAACATGCATTCACGAGGGTTTTCTACATTAAAATGTTTTCTTGCTGTCTTTTGCTGATATATCTCTCCGTGGCATTGGGGCCTTAAGATTATAATTGCAAGGCTTTTAACCCAATTAGCGTAATATAGCGGGCGAGTGCAAAAAGTGAATTTACTTAGTGCTGTGCCATTTCTTGGAACTGCTTTAATTATTTCTTTTTTAATTTGATAAAAAAATATCCTTAAGATAAACAATTTGGCAGAAAAAAACGCAAATTTCCAAAATTCCAAGTTAGCATTAGTTCATTTCTGGTGTCTAAACAATTTAAACAAAGAAATTTCATTGTCATATTGACAACCAAGTGACGCCTCAGGGGTAGTCAACATTTTTCTAGACAGTCTCATTATAATTTTAATAATAATTCATAACCTCAGTAAGGAGATACATGAAGCTACATGATGCTCAATATGGTTTTCGTCAGAGGCTGTCTACTGAGAGTGCTATGTTTTACCTTAGAACATACGGTTAAATACTACACAGATAGGAAAACTCTCGTGAATGCATGTTTCATGGATCTTTCTAAAGCTTTTCTATCTATCTATCTTTTCTATCTAGCTTTTCTAGCGATCTAGTATCATATAATATCCTGTGGGATAAGCTTAGGAAGGGAGGTGTCCCTGTGGAATTAGTTACTACACTCTCCGTCTGGTATAACAAACAGATAAATTATGTTAAATGGTCTAATGCAATGTCTGATCCATACAAACTGGAATGTGGAGGTCTGACATCGCCAAGGATATTCAATATTTATGCAGATCAACTGATCAGAGTGCTCATTTTGGCTATCATATATCTATATGACAGCCAAAATGAGCTCTCTGATCAGTGATTTACCATCTGGTAATTGTGTAAATAACATAAGCTATGCCGATGACATGGTGCTGCAGGTCCCTACGGTTGGTAGTATTAGGAAACCATTATTCATATGTGAAGCTTATGCTGAGGATCATGGTTTAAAATATAACTCAAGCAAGAGTGAACTGTTGGTGTTTAGGGGTAGAAATTAAAGTCCGTCATATATCCCTCCAGTAACCCTAAATGGCACTACACATACACTACAACAATACACTGTGGTAAAAAGTTTTATTGTGACTGAAGACCTCAAAGATGATTGTGATATAGAAAGGGAGCGCAGAGCGTTGGCAGTGCGGGCAAATATGCTGGCTCGTAGGTTTGCTGGTAGCTCAGTCAATGTCAAGATCCCACTCTTTAAGGCATATTGCCAAAAAAAATATTCCAGCAGCCTATTGGCTATTTTTTATACCCAAAAAGCATACAACTCTCTACTGTTGAGGCTTCCTCCTTACTTAGAGCTTCAGGCATGTTTGCAGATGCGCATACGGTCGATTTTTTCGCCATAATGCGCAAACAAGTGGCCTCTATTTTAACCCTAGAAAGATAATCATATTTTAGAGTACGTTAAAGATAATCATGCGTAAAATATACGCAAGAATTTTGACAGGCTATAATATTTTGTTTTACATGCTGGTATTAAAATAGCTATTTGATATTGTTTTTCTATACATTAAAGAATAATAAAAATAATGATTTATGTGTATATAATAATTAATCATATTAAAATTAAGCAAAAACTTTGAGCCTCTGCAAAAATCATCAAAAAGTAGAAACTAATTTTTAAAAATGAACGGTAAACAATTTTATTCTAATAGTCAGTAATTTTAACGAATATTTAGCAATTTTAAGATACCGCCTATTATAAAAGCACACGTAATGACTTATAAATCAATCAGATGCAGTTTAGACACAAGTCAACATTATGCTCTCGAAAAATAGCATTTTGTCAATTATTGCACAATGTTTTTGCCTTTCACCGTTACTTTGAGGGGCCAAACACACAGTATAATATGACTTTTTAGCATTGGCTCCTCTGTATTGTTTTCTGGTGCATCAAGGACATCAGGGACATCTTTTGGCAGGATGTTGGAGATAGTCTCCCAGAAATATTTCTATAGAGTAGGGGTTTCCAATCAATTGCCCATAAACGGTTATCTTTGAGCTAGGCTAAGATTTTACATGTATTTTTTCCGGCTGAGAACCTTGTCGACTTTACTGAAAACATTGCGGCCGGAAATAATGCAACTAATGCAAGCTATACTTATCATTCCATAGAATACCAATAACCATATATGCCATCGATTCGACTTTCTGCTACATGACATCAGAACTCATTTTCACCAGGAGCCGGGTCTTCTCTCCTTTCCTCATTTATGAAAGCCTCTTTTCACGTCATTTTCAATATCGTGATGTGCAGTTTCACTATCTGAGTCGTTACTAATATGTTCGCCATCACTCTCTAAAAGAGCAGCGAGAATTCGCTCTTCTCCCATATTTCGACTCCCAATCTTAGCGTTGATGGGCCAAAATATTTATAGAAACATGAACAGTACAGTAACAATGCAAAAACTACACAACAATAACTTACAAATAAAAAACAACACGATTTGTCAAAGAAGTTGAAATCTTAAAAGTCACGTTAAAGATAATCTTGCGTATTTTTTACTCCTCCATCGTTATATTTCGAAATTGGTGGCACTTACCTCAGCAAAACGGTCACCTTACGCATGCTCCAAGCTACGAGTGAGATTACCGAAACCCTCAGCGCCAGATTCGCGCAAATAAAAAAAATAAAGCAATATTTCGATCGCGCATGCGTATTTTTTACGCAGATTATCTTTCTAGGGTTAAACAGGGTGAGAGGGAGCACCAACATCATTCTGAACGTGTTTGCTGTGAGGGCAGATGGGCCTACTTTAGGCAGGTTTATGAAGCTGCACGTCATGCGTTATGCTTCATAAACTGCCTGTCGTTCTTTTTCTGTTGTTTTAATGTTTAAAATTTATACTAACTTAGCTATTTTTTGTGTATTTACTAACAATCTATGGACCCTGTTGTCTGAAAATAAATGCATTTTATTTTATTTTATAATGAAACTAAAATATTTTGATTTTTATTACCAAGTTGTTTATGTGTCTTTATTTCAATTGTTACCGAATAAATAGCTCATTCAGAATATTCTTTATATTATTGACCGTGTATGAGGAATGTCCCAGGATATTTATATTTATTTATTTATTATTATTTAATCTCTCTGATTTGGGCTTTGACGAGCTTGATAATGAAGAATCTGAATATGTAATAAATCTTAATATAAACTGATATATTATATAAGCCAATTCTTATAGACGTGCTTGTAGGCATTCGTTAATTGTCATGACTTTCTCTGACAAAGCAGTTTGTTGTCTATTTTTAGGCAGTGATTGAATCCTCATACTTGTTGGTCGAAGGTAATCTAAACAGATATTCGAGTACCACAATATATTCTTAAGCCGATCTTAATCTTTGGATCGCGGTTAAATGATAACAACGAAAAGAATTGTTATTATAGGATGCGCGTCCCTCGCGAGAATCAACACTATTGGTCTGTATACTCTTATGCAACCAGATTTCCACCTGGCAAAATAATTTTACGTTCTAGCATAACTTTATCATATTAAGATTTCTGCTTTTTGAAAATGTTCTTATTTTTTTTTTCACAACTAAAATAGCATCTCTCACGTAGTAGTAATCACATAACGCTCATCCAATAAAAAAAATTATTTGCTAAGAGGACGGAAAAAGTGTTGAATTTTTTTAAAAAAATGTTAAAATGTTTCAAACTCCGAAATTTTCACCAGTACAAACAGGATGCGCAGAAGGAAACGCAACCACTTCCGGCTGTCAGAGTTGGTGCATCTCAATCAGGCTTCTATGAGCAAGGAAATATAAAAAAATCAGCCTTGCTAAAGTTCTTTCTCCAAAACGTTGGTAGCTCTCGTACCATAAAATAATATGTTAGCACAATACAATTTATCCAAATGCAATTAAGTAGCAATCTATAATACATCAAATTAATAATTATAAATAAAAAGTGTCACGATACGAACATAAAATAAATTTATTATAATATAATAATAATAATTTATATTATGTATATGTACGTACTCGTTACAAATACGCCGACAATTTAATTATAATTGCTTCTATTTGATACGGTACTGGTCATTTTATGCAGTGGCAACGAAACGATGTTCAGTGCTACTCGTCCCTTCATTTGCCTAATTGAAACATGTTTTCGAATCTGCGAAGTTTTAAAGCGGAAGACTCTTTGTTGACATGTTTCAGCTGATTTTTATTATAATATCAATTTCATAAAAGAAAATCATTATGTTGAATTATTATTTGATACAAAAAATGCAATGTTTTATTAGTGACCTGGGATCTCTTAATAACTCAGAGTTAGTTACTAAAAGCTGGTTAAATATATCATATAATATAGTCAACGCCAGGTAAGCAATCAACTCGAGAGTTACACCCAGTTTCTGAACTGAGAATTCTAACAATAATCAGTAGAGATTCGCTCAAATATTTGATAGATACTTAAGTTTTTTATGTTTCACAAAAGAGAATTAGATTTTCTCAAACCGCTTTTAGCTAAGTATTATCTCAAATAGTATTTAAGTATTCGAGAGCATTGTTTTTACGTTCCGATACATGTACAAAAACCGATATTTATCGGTATTTCTTTTTTTTACAATTCTATTAAGTTTTATTGAGAAATGTAAACGAAAATGTTTACTTTATTACACTACAAGAGAAACGCAACCAAATTTGTGTGTTAAAAGGTGTGATTTAATTAATCTTATTTTGAATATAAATTTTTGCTGATAGTGTTCGTGAAGAACGGAACGTTAGTTACCTACGTTACGTCAAACAGATAAACAATAACAATAAAAGTTCCTTTGTTTTTCACGTTATTTAACACTGAAACATATGATTTAATTAAAATTATGTTATATTGATCATCTTAAAGTGAGATTAATAATGGAAAAATATCAGAAGAAGAGGTCTCCAAATTACACCATCGAGGAAAAACAAAACCTTCTTTCACTTGTTGCAAGGTAAATAATAACTTTCAATACCTATTTTTAACCATGTTTACGTTACGCCTCGTGGTTTTACACGTAATCTCCTCTTTTACCACCTTATTGGTGGAATTTCCAAATATCCTTAGTGGATGCCTAATATTTCAAGTTTCGAACCGCAGTGGTTTAGGCTGTGTTTTGATAGATGAGTCAATCAGGATGTCTTTTTATAATAAAGAGAGATAGATCTGCCAAGAAACCGTATTTAGAATAATTACCTAATATTTTTTTCTTCAGATACAAAGATGTAATAGAATCTAAAAAAGAACAGGGGCATACTACATTCAAAAAAAGAAAGTGTATGGATTGCTATTACTAAGCAATATAATAGACTGCACAACAGAGCCGAGAGATGAAGCTATGTTGAAACATTTTTATAATAGTATTATGCATCAAGCTCGGAATGTTTCTGCCAGTACTAGAAAATGTAAGTACTTATCTGTTAATAATGTATAAGGTAGATCCAATCATGGCTTATAAGTTGTTACTTATAAGCCACCACATTAACACACATTAACTTGATATGTTCTTGTATCTTTATTAGTATATTTACAACAAATATGTACAATATATAAAAAAACATCCTCGAGTCTGCCGCTGCTAATGATTAATAGCAAGGTTCCCAGCAGACTGGCAGCCTTTCCTTTTTTTGGATAGCCAAAAAAAAAAAAAAAAAAAAATTTCAATTTTTTGTGTTGGCAGAATAAGCCTGCATTATGTTATGTACCTAAATGTTTATCTCATAAAATAATAGAAAATATTGTTTTCAGAAACAAAGATAGCAAGATGTTTCTAACGATAGTATCGAAACAGTCTGCAACATTCCTGCTGTTGATGAAAATGTAAGTTTCAAACACATTACCTTACTAAACAGTAACTCCTCTCTATAAAGTACTCAATATTTAGTACGGAGGTACTGATGTTAGAAGTTTTCATAATATTAAAAGTATTGTTATTGTTTCAGAATGAAATTTATCACAGTGTGCTACCAATAATTCTGCAGCTGAATATTTTGGTAGGTATAATATTTATATTTTATAACCATAACATATAACCTACAACTAAATGTAGTTGATATTTGTATTTTACAGGAGAAACTTGAAGAATATATTGTGGAAAAGCCTAATCTAGTACCTCAAAGGAAACCTAAAAATACTGTTCCTATATTAAGAATAAGACAGAAGGTCTAAAAACAGAAACTATGAATAAATCTGCAGAATTATTAAAGAAAATTTATTTTAAGAAAAAAAAAAGTGCTAAAATTTTGAATTGAACAAAAAGAATGATTTTGAGCTGAAAAAGCAAGAATTACAAATAAATATAATGATGTATCGTCACTAGACATTGTTTTATTTTTAGTTATAACGATCCTGAGTACAGTTTAAGAAGGCAAATTTGGATACTTAAACAATAATCACTTATCTCTGTGATGAGAGTGGTTTGAGCGCTGTCAAACGCGTTCATAAACGCAAATTTTTCGTTAAGTATGAGTTATTGATGAAAAACTCAAATTTTAAGCATACTCAAGGATAAATACTCAATCTTTACTCAAACTTAATTCAGAAACGAAAAATTGTTTAAGTTATACTTAAGTAGAGTTTGAGACGCTTTCAACTTTGAATTCTCAATTCAGAAACCGGGTGTTAGTAAGATAACCTATGTTGATGCAAGTGGGTCTGAGAACATTTAAAAACAATATACAAGTAAAAGGCAAGAACGTGTGGTGCGGGTGCGACCTCCAACTACAATCCTCCTAGAAAGTTTTATCAGACATTACGATAATCTTTATATATAACCCCTATTTCCCCTGATCACCCTTTAACTTAAGAACGGCTTTACCGATTTCATTCATCTTTTATTTTAAATGTTTTCTAAATACTTCGAAGAATGATCTTTCAAAAAAAATATAAGAAAATTGCGCAGAAACTTAGAAAATTTAAGATTACGTAACGGTAGGGTAGGGCAGCTAGTGGTAAATATAATTTTAGCTTGACTGACAGCGCAGCAGCTCACACTTGCTACGTCGTAGCGGGTCTACATGACGTAGCGTCGTTCGTAGCAATAAACGGTGGGTGCTACGGAAAACATTCTTCAACTATTTCTTACCCGCGCCTGTCTCTTAAATATTAGGTAGGTAGGTACTCACGCCGTACACATATTATAAATCAGTAATCAGTCATCTAATATATCTTTTAATATAAAATCGAAACGGTTTAGTTTTGTGTACAGGAATTTAACGTTGATTGGATCAATAACAGGTTACTCCACGTACACTTTTAACTATGCCAAATACGTATGGTGGGGCCATGCTCTTCTGTTCTTAATTAGTGCTGGAAGCCTTTGTCGAGAAGGAATGTTGTCTCGCGAGCGGGCCGAGTCGCGTCGCGGCCACCACATGAAGAATATCTCAGATGTGGCGGCGCGCGTGGCGTGTGTCAGTCTACATTAACCGATCTGTGGACACCGACAATATATGTGTACTCGTTACACTCATAATGTTAATTGTATTTTTTACATTATGATATAGACTGCTATTGTGTTATTCGGTCATGAAATTAATTATCCAACTTAATTTCGTAGCGACTGTTTTCGTAGCGACTATGTTCGTAGCAACATCTACGAAGCTTCAATGTAAGAAAAGTGCAGTTTAGTAAAATCTATTTTAGTAAATTATTGTCAACCCCAAATGTGTTGTATGTACAACATAAACAGAGACGGATCGAAACGCGACAAAAAGTGTTCGATATAGGTATTCTATGAAGTGTATAAACATCACTTTCATTAAAATGCGAAATCACACCAAAATACTCGGGACGCTACGGCCTCTTTTTTAAACAATCCATCATACGGCCCAAATGATTGGGAACAGGGCAGGCAGATGATGGATCATACGGCCCTCCTGATGATAAGCGGTTAGCGTAGCCTATGGACGATTGCAACACCAGGGGTATCACTCGCGCGTTACCGACCCAAAAACTCTTATTCAATATTTTTTTTACTCCAATATTTTGTACACCTCTCGTTCTCTCTCGCGAAGTGTTCATAAGGATTATGATATTTCTCGCCCCCGCTTTGTTAAACCCATTATTTGAACAGGGTAAGGGATGATGGGTCGAATGCGGTAAGCCCACCAAAGCTAAGTAGGAAATTAGTTTTCAAGTGTAGCTACCGAACAAATTGTCTACTACTGCAAAGTACCCGACCACCGAACTATGGTTCCCTTCTCCGGTCTTTGTAGGATTGGAAACCACGATCTTCCCTAAGTATTTGACCTCACTCCCACTTGGGCTACTTGTATTATCGCTTTAAGTCATCATCTTCTGATTTAACTTACTAGTTTTGTTTTCTCATAAACAAAAAATGTGAAGTTGTGGAGTATAGTAGTAGTGTCCTGTAGGTACTTGTTGAATATGAACCAGATGAGGGTGGGGCGAGGAGGTGGGCTCGGGTCGGGGCGGGGCACGCGGTGGATAGTGGGGTGGGTGCAGGGCTGGCTGCAACCGGGAGGAGCACGTGGCGTGGCTATAAGTAGCCGGCCGCTCGAGCTCAGGAGCAGTCGACGTCAAGTTGGCGCGGCGGTCGCTCGCCGCGCCATGGCTTATCCCCGGACCCTTGCAAACTTTTCAAACTTTGACAACATTACCACCACCACCACCACCGATGTCGCAAACCAAACTACGTTCGACGCTATCTCGGAACATGTCGCGAGCGCGCTGTATATTTATTACACCCCGCTACTGGTGGTGTTCGGCTCTATCGGCAACCTCGTCTCAATTTTCGTATTTTTTAGCAGTAAATTAAGATTCCAATCGACCAGTCAATACCTATCTGCTCTCGCTTTGTCCGACACCGTGTTCCTCCTGCAGCTAATTCCGCCATGGTTGAACGCCGTGCGGATGACTGGACTGTTCACCCGGAACGTGTTCTGCCAGGTGTTTGTGTATGTGTCGTACGTGACGTGCTGCCTGAGCGCGTGGCTCGTGGTCGCCTTTACCGTGGAGCGGTTCGTGGCGGTGTTACACCCGCTCCGCAGGAACATTATTTGCACGGTGACGCGCGCGAGATACATTATTCTGATAATAGCCGCGGCCGCATTGCTGCTCAACGTGCCAGTTCTCAGATTCGCCATTCCTACCGATAATGATTGCAATATTGACTACGACTTCTTGGCTCTCGCGGCGAGGTTCAATCTGGTGGATACCGCCATTTCGTTCACGGTTCCGCTGGGAGCGATCATCGTGCTGAATTGTTGGATCATGGTGGGAGTATGCCGGCTGGAGCGCGCGCGGCTTCACCTGGTGAAGACTGTGCGGCCGTTGGAGGCGGCGAGGCGCGCGCCGGGCTGCTCGGGCTCACAGCACCGCGTCACGAGGATGCTGCTTCTCGTATCGTCGGTCTTCGTGTTATTCAATTTGCCCGCCTACACCATGCGACTGCTGGCTTACGCGTACGACATGGTGAGTATTCCACCTCCCACAGGCTGGCGACCGGCAGCTGCGTTGCTTCACTGCTCTGCGACTTGTTCTCAACTACATCTGTTTTGTTACTTTGTGTTATCTAGCAAAAATATTATTGCGATCCTGACCAGTTTCGCTGAGCTTCGTGAATATTTTTTATCAGTTGAATGTGTTTTTTTTAACAAATGCGATTTACAAAAATGCTCGCACTCCTATATTTTAAATGTCAGCAGTAGAATTTTAAGACACTTAACGAAAATTATTTCAATACCTATGACAAAAGCGAAGTTGCATTTATGTCACTTATAAATAAGAAATCAATATTGAGTACAATACATTTCAAACTTGAATAACAGATATACCTTTACATTTGGAAATTAAACAGTTTTTTTTACCTAATTCTTTTACATTTTCTTCAACCTTATCGATTTTTGTGATTTTATAAAAGTAAATATCATTTCATTAAAATCCATATTATTATTATATATTATGTTTGTTGTTTCTTATCATCACTTTTTATTTTGTTACGTGAAAATATCATATTTGCATGTTTTTAGTTATAAATATGGGTAAAGTTATGTTTAAATAAACGAATTATACTAATATATGAAACGTTTTTTTATTTCCATACACAAATATTATTTGTATTTATTATAGTATTATAGCTACCGTACCCCAGACCCTCCGTTTGGTGTGAACAAAGCTTGGCTGTACGCCCGGTACCTTAATGTCACCTGATTCTACATTTTTTTTGTATTAACTTTTTCCAATATATGACAATGAACAAGTTTTTTTATCGACGTACGATAATTAATTGGGTTTAAAAAAATACGTGGACAAATAGCAGATATTTTTGTACCGAAAACGTAGTTTGGGATGTAACTTTACCAATTTTACGTATTTTGGAAATACGATCAAGCCTAACATAATTTTTTGGCACAATGTGAATAGATATTGAAATAATAAAATTTGGCTTGTCCGTTTCTTTATGGAAGTACAAGACAATTTCGGGTATTAATAATATAATAATAATATAATAATAATAATCTTTAATATTATTATCGAACCCCATGGTATTTTTTACCATCGTTCCCTAGGTAAAAAAAAATACTAAACAATTTTCTCGGAAAATCACAAACAATCTAAAAACATTTTGTGGATCTTTGAATACAAGTTTCAAATATTATTCTTGTATTGGTGGAGGGGGGCCTTGGGTGAAGCCAGCTCGCTGGTTAGTTTGTGTTTAAGTCAGCGATTATAAGTTGAAAATCTTTAAATATAACTTTTCTCAAGAATTCTAGACTTTTATAACTTACAATTTATGTTTATTGTGTATCAATCTACATCTACACTAGTACAATAATAAAGAGAGAAGATTTGGATTTTGTTTGTATTGAATAAACTCAATAACTACTGGCCAAATATGAAACATTCTTTCACCAGGAGAAAGCTAAATTATCACTGTATAACATAGGCTATATATTAAAAATAGGGATTCCTAGGAAAACTCCAGTAATGTAACCGAAATTTCACCCGGGCGACGCCGGGCACGAACAGCTAGTCGATTATGGAATCGCAACACGCTCCCTCCAACATTTCACATGAATACCACTTTGGAAATACTTGACTTTCCCAAATAACAAAGGTAAGCGCAAGGTTGAACATTTAGAGCACATTCAAATTATGACTTATCGAGGGGCTAACAGAAATAACTGCTTACTTTCGGTTATGTAAATTTGGGATTGGTCAAACATCTCAACCGAAATAGTATACTTATAGGCTTATGGAATGGAAATAACCTGATGACTATGATGGGTTTTATACAGGTCTTTACATAGGTATATTACCGTACTTACGAGTATGAATAGTCTTTAGTTTATTTTTGGAATTAATGACACTTTTTACTGGATGTACCTGAACTCTTCAATCGATCTCAACTCAGTGAGTGTATTAGGAGCTGGTGGTGGTAGAGCCATATACCCACGTAATGTCCGACCAAAGATCGATTTCTAGCCGATGTCGATTAATCGTCTATCGCCACAGCCCTCGGTTCGTCCAGAGCCGAAGGTATAATATCCTTATGAAACACAGTTCAAAATTGGCTAAAAGTGAAAAAAAAAAAAAAAAACGACCAAGTACGAGACAGACTCGCACACGGAGGGTTTCATACAATAATAGATAATAATAATGTAACCTTACTCAAATTGACTGTGAAATGAATAGTTTAAAAAATGAAAATGTACCAAAATTTTACTTAATTTTCAACTTTTTTAATTTTTCGGAAGTTGAAAATTAAGGTAAATTTTGGTACTTACAAGTTTTCGCGAAAATCTAAATTTGCCCAATCTTTTTATCGTGTTGACTCAGGACCTTGATTTTTATACACCTAATAGGGACAATAGACCTCAGTATCAGATATAAATTTCATCTTGCTAGGTCCACTCGTTCCTGAGAAAATCGGTGGTGACACACTTACAGACGGATAAGAGAGTGATCTTATAAGGGTTCCTTTTTACCTTTTGAGGTTTGAACCCTATAACCTAATATTTTTTTAATAGTTATGTTGACTGTGTGCTAAATATGCTCAAAGGAATTTCGAAGCCGATTTTTATGAAAAATGTTGTGTCTGTCTAGACAGACAGATGGACGAAGTCTCAACGTAAGAGTCAATTTTTCACAAACCATTCCTTGGGGTTAGAAATTTAAACTTAGCACGATTGCTAACCTAAATAAATAATAAAGTTTCTCATAATTGAAATGTTTTTTAGTTTTTTTTTCTGGATCGCTTGTTTTTACCCGACTGACCCGGAAGGAGGGTTATGTTTTTCGAGTGTATGTATGTATGTCTATTTCTTTGTGCCGCTCTGCAGCCTAAATGGCTTGATGGATGTGTTGATGTCAATCGTATTAAATCATCTGGTTCTCCTGTGCATATGGGGGTGCCGCAGGGCTCTATTTTAGGCCCTTTTCTATTTTTAATTTATATTAATGATCTTCCTTTTTATGTCAAAAATACCTGTGGAATTGTACTGTTTGCTGATGATACCTCACTGATTTTTAGTGTTGATAGACTGAAATCTAATTTTGACGATGTAAACGGTGCATTATCTCGGGTATTAAATTGGTTTACTGTAAATAATCTAGTTTTAAATGCAAAGAAAACTAAATGTATTAAATTTGCGCTTCCAAATGTTAAAAAAGTAGGCTGTAATTTAATGATAAATAATGAACCTTTAGGTCTTGTTGAATCATCAGTATTCTTAGGGATTACTTTAGACTCGAAACTTCAATGGGGCAGCCAAATAGCATGTCTTTCGGGAAAGCTCAGTTCAGCTGCTTATGCAGTTAGAAAAATTAGACAGCTAACAGACGTAGACACAGCTCGATTAGTTTATTTTAGTTATTTTCATAGTGTTATGTCCTATGGCATTTTACTTTGGGGTAAAGCTGCTGATATAGAAACCATTTTTATTTTGCAAAAAAAAGCAGTGCGAGCTATTTATAATATGAGTTCTCGAGCTTCCCTCAGAGATAAGTTTAAAAATATAGGTATCCTTACAGTAGCATCGCAGTATATTTATGCAAACATATTATTTGTACATCAGAATATTAATCTTTTTGTAAAAAAAAGTGACGTGCACTCTTTTAATACTAGAAATAAGCATAAACTTTTGACCTCTTCTTATAGACTCCAAAAAGTGCAAGGTTCATTTTTAGGACTGAGTGTACAATTTTATAATAAGATCCCTAATGAAATTTTAAATTTACCGTCACTAAAGTTTAAGAAACGTATAAAGGCCGCTTTAGTACAGAAGGCTTACTCCAATATTAAAGAATATTTAAATGATAAAAATGCGTGGTTGTAGCGCTCGCTCTCGCAGGAAACATCTGATGTAATAAATTTAAGTTTGTTTTTGAAAAGAGTAATTGCTGAGTTTATTGCCGGCTCTTCTCAGCAAAATCAACCTTCCGAACCGTGCATTAGTGCATTAGAGTATTAGAGTTTGACTATTCATAAGTGCCTGTGAAGGCCTATTTGAATGAATAAATTATTTCATTTCATTAAATTATTTCATTTCATTTCATTACACAACATGCGGCGGAATACATTCCGAGCGGTTAACGAGCTTTAAATCCCCTGAGTAAGCCTGCTTTCAGTAGGCACTTAATCGAACTAGCCTACAAGAAACAATTCTTTCATAAAGAGTTAATGCGCGAAAGTCAAAGCTTCAACGGAGCGCCTGCGGCGTGGCACCACACGTGTGCCTTGCACCTCAGGAGACAGAGTCCTGTAACATGCCTCACCGCACAATAACTACACAATATACAAATACTTCCATACAATACTTTGCAACAAGTACAGAGAATAAATAATTTCATGCAGTGAGCGGAGGGGATAAAGTCGAAAATACGCTGTAGCAGAGAATGTGATGAAATATTTTTGCTAACATAGAGCGGTGCACCACCTGTTGTCTTGGAGCCGTGCTCGGTACCGTGCCAGTGGCCCGCCCCCGCCCCCGCCCCGCCTGTATGCTCGCAACCTTAGTTCTCTACACGGCGTCGGCAGTAAGGAGCATTCAATGTAAGGCAATGAGTAACTCCGGTGACATTCTATCGTGACGGATGGAATGTCACTATTCTCTAAAGTGACTCACATCGAAGACACGTCGCAATCTGTTTGACGTAGGTAGCAAACTAATAATGTCATAAGACTTCTCGTCTTCATATACCCGTAGAGCTAGAGTTGGGTACGTGGGGGACTGCACAATGAGACATGAAACTTTATTAGGGTTTCTTAGAATCGATGTAGTAGCGCCGACACAGATGTCTTTATTTTGAATAGGTGCAAATACTTATTGATATGACCAACTTTTAATACGATGGGATAAAATCAAAACTTCACCTTCTGAATATTTATACAACACTAGCTTTCACCCGCCCCCCTTCTTTACCCTCTTACCTACCCTACCGCGCTAAGGTTACATTATAAAAGTTTATAAGTATTGTAGTCCAGTAGAATTAGCTCAAAATAGAGATGAATGAAATCGGTAAAGCCGTTCTCAAGTTATAGCGTGACCAGGAGAAATAGGGGTTCATTTGTATATAAATAGATTATTTTTAGTACAACGAAAACCGAAACACCTCAATAAGACTTTATACAGGTCGTTGTTTTGGTCAGCGACGAGCGACTCAGGGTCGATAATACATGTGATACTGGTGCTAAAAAAATATAAAAAAAATACTTTATTTTTTTTAATAATTAAAGTAAAAGATTTGAAAATCATGTAATAAGCTAAAGTGTAGACATAATACTCAACGGGAGTACGAGGGAGTAAAGGGGTGGGGCGACGGCGGCTTGTGCCTAGCTCTAGTCTGTGCACGTGCCTAGTAACCATACTTTGCGGTAATTTTATTTGAAATTGAATAAGGTACAACAACAACATATCAACATATTTACAGTATTTAATGGAATTAAGTCCATTTTTGGGGAATATATATTTTGTACTACCGCTCCTGGGTCGCTTGTCGCCGACCAAAACAACAACCTGTATATTGAAAAATCAAAAAATATACACAGCCAAGTCAGAACACCCGAAAGAAGCGTACATAAAATCAAATTACGAGGCGATCCACTATGCGTTGCATTGTGGCGGTAACGACTAATTTCTTCATTTCGGTCCCCATCATCCGGGACTTACGTTAAAGCTTCGCTGCTAAAATATATAATAAAAACTGAAAAGTCACAATGTTATTCACTTGTTGAGTTTAAGAGAGCAATCTCTCCCTCTACGAATAATAAAAGTCCTCCCTATAATAAACAGAGCGCGCGCGCCGCCGGCCGCCCCTCAATATGTGCCTAAGTGTTAATAACTTTGGAAAAGAAAGTAACTAGGTACAATGTTATTGAAAGAATATACTAATTACAAAGATTATACTAATTGATTCTCCTATTCATAATGGCACTAAATAAAAAAACAGCATCCGTCCCGGAGTCCCGAAGGTTTTTATTCATTCATTCCTGTAAATCATAAGGGAGATGAAGAGAAATGCTGAAATAATCGTTCCATTATTTTAAAAAATAATATTCATGCCATGTTCGAACTGCATACAAACCGTAGAGTGAATATGACTAGAGTCCGTTTTGTCGTGGTCAGTTTGAGATAGAGAATGAGCTATATGTAGTTATACGATTTTTATACATGTATAGAACTGGTGTTACCATATAATTATTTTTACTCGGCTTTTGGGAAATTATTATTTGAGTTCTATAAAAAGCTTATTTAAAATTTGACATAAATTTAGAATAATAAATATCCTGGGTTCACACATATAATGCGTCAAATAAATCGTATTATTTCGTGATAAGTATTATTTGTTATTATAGCGGCAATAGAAAATTTCAACTGTCTACTTATTACGGTTCATGAGAACCTCACTGTCAGATAGACGGACTGACAGCGGACGCATAGAAATAGGGTCCCATTGGCAGCCTTTGGGTAGGGAAGTAAAAAAAAAATTAATTTGTAATCTCCTTCGTATAGCCCCACAAACTTATCTGGCCCCGTGGCCAGGTTTAGTTTAACTTTGACGGCCATTGATTTGGGATTTCATATTTACGATTTATAACGTATTAAAAAAGCTACTTACTAAATCTCGTTCAAACCAATTTTCAGTGGAAGTTTGCATGGTAAATTATATATTTTTTTTAGTTTTATTGTTCTCTTATTTTAGAAGTTACAGGGGGGGGGGACACACATTTTACCATTTTGGAAGTGTCTATCGCACAAACTATTCACATTAGAAAAAAATGATATTTGAAACCTCAATATCATTTTTGAAGACCTATCCATAGATAACCCACACAAAAGGATTTGATGAAAAAAAATTTTGAGTTTCAGTTCTAAGTATGGGGAACCCCCAAAATGTATTGTTTTTTTTTGTATTTTTGTGTGAAAATCTTAATGCGGTTCACAGAATACATCTACTTACCAAGTTTCAACAGTATAGTTCTTATAGTTTCGGAAAAAAGTGGCTGTGACATACGGACGGACAGACAGACAGACATGACGAATCTATATGGGTTCCGTTTTTTGCCATTTGGCTACGGAACCCTAAAAATAACTTATTATATCTTTCGAAAACAATAGCATAAATGAATGTGATGAAACAATATTTCTTGGCATAAAGTTAGATGATAAAGCAGGATATGTAAGAAAGTTAATCCATTTTTTTTGCCTTATGGCGTTTGGTGAACATTGCAGGTGAACATACTGCCATACAGGCAAACCACGGCTATGTATGTTCTTTCATTAGATATGGTATAATCGAGTGGGGAAATTCATGCCATTTCAATAGAGTATTTATTGCGCAAAAGCAATGCGTGCGAGCAATCTGCAATGTAGATAGTTTGACTTCTAGCAAACCGTTATTCAAAAAATTTAATTTGCTGACGGTCCCTTGTTTATACATTTTTGAAATGTGTTTATTTGTTATAATTGCATATGCAGCTATTTAATCGATTTAGTGATGAATGTAGTCTTATAGTAGATTGCCAAACAGATTGAGACTATCAAACATAAGAACAACGCTTTATAGTAACAACTGTTATCCAATGGCTATAAAAAATTACAATAAATTGCCTGAAAGTATTAGTAATTTACCATTAAATAAATTTAAAATTATATTTAAAAAAATGTTATCATGTGAATGTTTTTATTCAATAAACGATTATTTCAATTATAAATTTTGGTATGAATAAAAATTTTAAAATCTTATAGATATAGTTTATGTTATGTGAATCTTAAATCTGTTTTATTGCTTAATTTATTTTGTGAATGTTAAAACTCAATATATTATAATTTTATTTTCTATTGTATAATTTTTTTACATTGTATTAATCAATTTTGCATACCACTTGCTGGTGAAGAGTGAGCACGTTTATTATTATGACCTTGTGTGTACCACAATTCGAGCAAAATAAAAATCATTCATTCATTCACTAGAGTGGGAGACTGAAATTTTATGTTGGCAACACAGATTTGAGAAAAGTTGGCAATACCGAAACGTCTTTGGAATGTCATTATTTATTTCGCGAACTAGTTCGCAAACATTGTAATGACCTTGAAAAACCGACATTCGAGTAGGATAAAAAATGCTAGCGCTCTGTCTCGTTTCTTAACGTGTATTTCCAATAAGTGTTTCTCTTTCTGTGTGAATGAGTCAGAAGATATCTCAAGGTCTATAGCTTTCTCTGTCTACGATACAAACATTCATCCCGTTCATTATGACAGTGTCGTCACAGTTCATTAATGAAGATCTTCCACAAAAATAAATAAAAAAAGTTTCTTGCCGAAGTCTTCTCAGCTCAAGTGTATTACGAACCGGAAGTCCTTATTAAAATAAAATAAAATTAACGATTTTTAAATTTGAATAGAACGCAGATAGAATATCTGTCGAGAACGGGAACATCGTAGACTATTAATTTGTGAACAATCAGCCGTAGCTAGCCGCGCGCCCGGCCGGAGCGGCATCGGTAGGACGCAGGAATTTCTCAAGTAAAAGGTCACGTAATTTGTGTTGCAAGCTGCTCGGGACTCCCAAACTAAACAATTAATTAGCCGATGCCGTGCTATCCGGTCGGATGACAACTTTGTCCTTTGCAAACAAACATAGTTGATAGGCAAATAGAGTGTGATTCAGAGCGTTTTCGCACTACGTCCGATCCGAATCCGTGAAAGTACAGATTTAGAAAACTTGGAACGAATTCGGATATTGCTTTTCGCACTAATCAATAATAAATAATTGATTAATTAATAACAAATCATTATTTTAATAATTTATCATGTTAATGTAATAATGTATTCGTACGTACAAATAGCATTGCTAGAAGTTGACGCTTATTATTTGTTGTATCATCTGCGTATGAATAAATATTGGTGTATGGAATGGAAAGACTGCAGAGACTATTTACATACATTAGGAACAATGTTGGACCCAAAATTGAACATTGTGGGACTCCAAATGACAGTGAAAGCTCATTACTTATAGAGTTGCCAATTTTAACGCATTGTGTCCTTTCCGATAGATAGCTCTTAAAAATATTAAGCGCTAAGCCCCTAACTCCCCATCCTCTCAACTTTTACAATGAGGATAGGGACAGAGACGGTGTCAAATGCCTTGGAAAGATCAAGGAAATATGTGAATAGTAAAGTAGTAAGTAATAAGTCAACTACCATAATGTTTCTTTTAATTTTTTTTTATCGTCTATACTATTAAACTCTTCAGAGTGCGTATAAAGCAAAATAACAATCTTAGAATTGAAATTTACCCAAGTAAATAGTATTTAAATGAAATAATATTTTTATATGGGTATTTTCATTATATACGCGAGGGTTCTATCTGAACATAAACATAATGGAGTGAAAATTCCTCGATAGAAAAAAATCACAAAGATACCTCCAATAATAATGAATTTTCGTTTTTATTCTTTCATGGTGTATCTAATTTAGACAAAAATTCTAGTGATAAATAATATAACTAACATATTACCCAGGGCTGCTACTAACGGTTTTTAAAAATATTCTATACTTTACGAGTTATTTAGATAAGAAGCGCTTAGTTCATTTTTTTCCGCGAAACACGCTATCTCCGTCTCATGCCACGCGAAGATTAGACATAAGTTTATTTCATCTGAAATTGCCATATTTTTCTGGCTTTGTACACATTCTGAAAAAAAAAAATTAAAAAGAAAAAGAAAATATGCCGCCGATTTATGTCCATACATGGGTCCGTATGAATAAAAAGTTTAAAGGAACACGAATATTTAAACAAATCATCGAACTATCATTACAGTATTTCGAAAGTATAAATTTTCAGTCTTACTAATAAAAATATGTAACACGGCTGTTTAACAATTGTATAGTTACAGTGTGTAAGCCTTATACAGTCGCTATTAACTCCCTTTACTAATAATCAGTGTGTCAGCGTTGTATCTATTTGTTAAATCAAAAACGACTGGCAACTTTTTGGAACGTTTTGAAACTAAAATTATCTAACTTCAAAATATGGGAAAAAATGTGTAAAGCAAAATGTCTATAAGATACAGAAAAAATAATTCTATAAAATAATATTATATAGCTTATAACTTTTTTATTTTTGGTTCTACGACTAAAAGTTACTTGACAAAAGTTGTAGATAATCGTATGCAACAAACAATTTTTTTTTTGTGAGACCAGTTTTTGTTCGTCAGATAAACCATAAAAACCATTTGAACCCCTTTTTTCAAGATGGCGGCCGTGGGACAAGGTTTGCAACCCCACAAACTTGGATTTAACTTTAAACTGACCCCCTCTTGATATCTAAGAAATAAAATAGCGTCCTCTGACAAATGCAACTCCAAATTTAACTTTTCAATGGACTATGGCCTGTGTAAGCCCTGTGTAAATTTCTTAGGTAACTAAAACGCATGTATACAGGCTTTGTGTCAAAAATGATTTATTAGTAGCAATTATAAAAGATGTGTACACCGCGTGTAACATTTTATTAGTAAGACTGTATACATATATCGAAGACACAGTAAAGGACAAAATACAAGAGTGATAAAAATTATGGTTAGCACACCGATTTGGTGATATGCTAGTAATAGGCCATCTCAAACAATGTACGACTGTATTGATCATATTATTATCTGTATAATGTAGGACGTTCTTCTAGTTTCTGGGTGTATTCTTCACTTTCAGACATCAAGCCTGACAAATAATACGATAATTTTATTGGTTTCCTTTCACAAGTGTATAGAATGCCGCCGTGATGCATCCGAACGAAGCCTGCTAAGGATACCTTTGGTAGACGGAACGCCGGTTCGGAAAAGGGCATATTTTACAGTGACAGAATATGGCCTCGCTATACTATAAAATATAAATAATACAGTATAATATTTCATTATTTTCTATATTCAAACAATAAGTGTGGTGATGCCATATACTTGTATAAGAAACACGTAGAGTGAATATGACATAACTGTCAGTCATACTTCAGTTTTTACGCAATAAAGTCTATTTAATTAACCGACGAAAAAACGGAGGGAGTTTACAAGTCAACGCGTATATTTTTTTGTATGTATGATCACGCATAACTTTTTTTCAGACTCTATTCTATTTATTATGAACACCACTGACCACAATAAGCATAGATTATAAATAACTTTTCTGATGGTCAAAATGTATAGAATTGGGTAGTGTTAGTAGCATCGAGGAAAAATCCCTTTAGAATAGTAATACCGAGCAATACAATTCCGTAAACTAGTACTTAAAGCGGCCCTCTGTGGCCGGCGCAACTTCAACGCAAGCATAGTCTAAAAGCGTGTTTCATCCAACGTAGGTAATGTTTGACTGCGAACAAAGAGAGACAGCATCAGAGCTGTCGGTTATCAGTCGGTAAATTCCGCTGATCACTCGCGGCCGCTTCGCTAGGTCGTCATTCATGATTTCGCATATCATAAAACATGTTTCAGGTGTAGTACTTCTTGTGAAAAAATCTTACAAGTTTGTGAAAAAAGTTAGTTATTTAGAATCTCCAATACATTTGCAAGCCTGGTATCTAAATGTTTCCTTTACTTTTAAAATTTATAGGTACATTAGATATGGCCAAAATTTGAGCAAAAACGTTGTTTTTCGGAGGCTTTTACTGAATTTGTTTCACACTTTTTTTTAATTTCGCCTAGATACACGGCTAGATATAGTGCACAAGATACTAATTTGTTCAAAAAATCTAACGAAAAATGTTTAACAACGCCATAATAAGTACAGAGGTTTTGTATGAAAAGTATGGCGAATTGAGTGCTCTTAAGTGAACTAGTACTTTTGCACTGATTTATAATAGCCAATCAGAGCGCATTGTCGGTGGTGGGGAATCGGCGGAAAAGGTATAGAGAATATCTATTATTCAAGACAACATGAGCTGCATTGTGTAATTATTTACAAGTTTCGTTCTATTTGTAGTCGAGACACAGTATTATAATTTCATTTTCCACTTATTCAAAATGAGCAAGCTACCGTCCGTCGTGTCGTCGCGGGCCGGCTCGCGCGTCGCCTGCGCGCCACTCCGCGACTATGCGACTATTTTTAAATAAATAACTAATAAGTTATCGATAGCCGAGGATGTAGTTACAGGGCTCATAAATATACAGGTAGTTATTCATAAACCGACCGTGTGCAACTTATTGACGTCCATTGTATTAGGAACGTCGCAGCCGGGACTCTGTGGGGCGAAAATGCTTTGAAGTGGACATAGGCAAATTAAAATGTCGGTATACCAATTGATAGATCTTGATCACTTACAACAAATAATCAGGCATGTTTTTAAAAGTAATTTAATTATACAAAAGATTTATTTATAGAATTAAGTATAGACATTACAAAAAGATTTGACCGGATCGGGAATCGAACCCACGACCTACGAGACGGAAATCTAACGCTTTGACCACTGGGATTTTGCTTGTGCACATGCTGCGGTGAATTTACAATCTGAGTGAAAAGTGAAAACTCGGAAAAACGCGTTCTCCCAGGGATGAGACCTAGCTAGATTAATTTTTCGCCGCTCTAACGATGTCTATGAAATTTGCTATATACGGGTATTTTGTGGCCAAAGACATATCTATTTCTGTGCCAAAGTTCGATATATTGATTTATTCCTATCTAATAATCACTTCCGAGCTTGATAATGATAATGATAGCCTTTCATAATAAATATACATCTTATTTATAGGCCAGTTTCCATTTTGCCAGCTTTGAGTAAAGTATTTGAAAAGATTATTTTAACGCAATTACTCGCTCACTTTAATTTGAATAAACTATTACATAGTGAGCAGTATGGGTTTACAAAGGGTCGTTCAACTGTTGATGCCGGGGTAGCACTTTTAAGAAATATTTTTAACGCTTGGGAGAACTCACAGAATGTTATTGGAGTCTTCTGTGATCTATCTAAAGCCTTTGATTGTGTTGATCACCAGACACTCATACGTAAACTAAATTATTATGGGGTTAGGGGTGCAGCACTTGATTTGATGAAGTCGTATCTCGGGGAAAGAATTCAAAGTGTTGATGTCAATCGTATTAAATCATCTGGTTCTCCTGTGCATATGGGGGTGCCGCAGGGCTCTATTTTAGGCCCTTTTCTATTTTTAATTTATATTAATGATCTTCCTTTTTATGTCAAAAATACCTGTGGAATTGTACTGTTTGCTGATGATACCTCACTGATTTTTAGTGTTGATAGACTGAAATCTAATTTTGACGATGTAAACGGTGCATTATCTCGGGTATTAAATTGGTTTACTGTAAATAATCTAGTTTTAAATGCAAAGAAAACTAAATGTATTAAATTTGCGCTTCCAAATGTTAAAAAAGTAGGCTGTAATTTAATGATAAATAATGAACCTTTAGGTCTTGTTGAATCATCAGTATTCTTAGGGATTACTTTAGACTCGAAACTTCAATGGGGCAGCCAAATAGCATGTCTTTCGGGAAAGCTCAGTTCAGCTGCTTATGCAGTTAGAAAAATTAGACAGCTAACAGACGTAGACTAGGGCATGAATCTCGGAATCTCGGAATCTCGTAATATCGGAATCTCGGACCTTTTTTTCCGATATTACAATATCGGAATTGAGTGATCCAATATCGTAATATCGGAATCAGATATTTTTATCTATGCTATACGCTTGCAACACTAGGAGTATCACTCGCGCGTTGCCGACCCTGAAAAAGCCTCTTCACACCCTTTTTGAAGAACCCCATGCTGTAGTCCATTGGGAAAACCACGGCGGGGAGCTCATTCCACAATCTGAGCGTCCGCGGAAGAAAACTCCTTTGAGCCCGCACAGTTCGGAACAATTCTGGTTTCAATGTGTGAGGATGGACTCCCCGTCGATGGCGAGAGTTGCGATGGTGGAAGGCGGCCATGAGCATCAAGTCGAACAATTCTTTAGAACACTCTCCGTTGTACAAGCGGTAGAACACACATAAGGAGGCAAAGTCTCTCCTCAGACTGAGGGGTTCTAAGCCGCTTGTGAGCTGGGGATCGTCAACAATTTTGATGGCACGTCGCTGAACCGAGTCTAAAGGCCCAAGCTGGTATCCAGGTACTCCCGCTCATAGATGACAGCAGTACTCCATATGAGGCCGGACTTGCGACTTGTAAAGTTGCAGCCTTTGCCCGATGTGAAGTACTGCCTCGCTCTGTTGAGTACTCCGAGCTTTTTGGATGCCAGCTTAACCTTGTCTTCCAAGTGACTTAGGAACAAAACGTCGCTAGAAATGTCGACGCCAAGGTTCCGATGCTTTTACTGATGTTCAAGAAAGAGTTCTGGAATTGTGGAGCCACAGACCATTCTTAGCGGTGAACGCGCAGGCTTGAGTCTTGGTGGGGTTGAAATGGACTAGGTTTAGTCGAGCCCAATCGGAGACACAAGTTAGTGTACTCTCAATTTCAGACACCAGCCGTTCGCGGCTTTCCTCCACCTCGGAACGAGGGATATTTGCACGGCCCGTGTAATGAGCATCCTCTGTACTATCGTCCGCATAGCAATGAATGCCGTTAATAGACAGCATATCATTGATATGCAGAAGGAACAGTGTTGGGAACAGCACAGAGCCTTGCGGGACGCCGGCATTAACGCCCATGCTATCGGAGCAGCTACCGTCGACGACGGCTTTTATGCATCTGCTGGCGACCCATTTGCATAATCCCTCGGGAAGCCCGTATGCTGGCAACTTCGTGAGAAGACCCCTGTGCCAGACCCGATCGAATGCCTTCACCACATCTAGGCACACTGCCAATGCCTCACCTTGACTCTCGATGATGACACTTCTCTTCTTACCCAAACTAAAGAAGATATGGAGGACCTCTCGGCTCATTAAGAAACCACTAGTCTCCAATTGGGACTTGCAATCAACAAAGATAAGATGAAAATTTTAATAATAGACCGGGCGTAACTTAATAGATTGGACGTACTGAGAAAAATCTACATCTACCTCGGCTCTACCAATTCCAACACAGGATACTGTGAAAATGAGATCAGACAGAAGACGATGTGCAATCACAAGATCAGCAGTAGGAAGATTTGGAAAGACAAAAGTATAACTAGGAAAACAAAGATTCCACTTATGAGATGCCTGGTCTTTCCGATCTTTCTCTAAAGAGCTGAAACTTGGTTCTTAAGCCAAGATAGCCGGAAAATTGACGCACTGGAGATGTGTTGCAGAAGACGCTTCCCGAAAATGCCATTGACAGCCTTTCACACCAATAACGCGATCCTGAAGGAGATTTGAATAACAGATAGGCTTTCGTCGACTGTGCAGCTTCAAATCCGCAAGTTCTTTGGTTACATATGCAGAAACGAACACTCGATGAAGAGACTTGTTGTCCAGAGTGGGAGGGTGTAATCGCAACGCTACGATCCGCAAAAAATGGAAAAGCATTGCGAAAGCTGTAACCCTAGTCACGAAGAACATTGGCGTTAAAGACCCACCATATACACTATCTATTGCAACCACGACCCCTCTGACAAGAGTGCTTGACTGAGCAGAAGATGTTTTCAATCCAAATTTATAACGAACTAGTTGACCCCCGAGGTTTCACCCGCGTTCCCGGGATTAAAAGTAGCCTATAATACTCGGGGAAACGTAGCTTCCTATAAGTGAAAAAAAAAAACGAATCAGACCGGTAGTTCCAAAGATTAGCCAGTTTAACCAAACAAAAAAACTCTTCCACTTTATATTATTAGTATAGATAGATAATTAGTGCAGTTTATAAGGAATATGTGCAATTTATAAGGAATATCTGCAATTTATAATAAAAATGTCTAATTCCGATATTAATATCGGAATTCCGATATTGAGATCCAATATCGGAAATCAATATCGGAATTGAAAAATCATCCGATATTACATGCCCTAACGTAGACACAGCTCGATTAGTTTATTTTAGTTATTTTCATAGTGTTATGTCCTATGGCATTTTACTTTGGGGTAAAGCTGCTGATATAGAAACCATTTTTATTTTGCAAAAAAAAGCAGTGCGAGCTATTTATAATATGAGTTCTCGAGCTTCCCTCAGAGATAAGTTTAAAAATATAGGTATCCTTACAGTAGCATCGCAGTATATTTATGCAAACATATTATTTGTACATCAGAATATTAATCTTTTTGTAAAAAAAAGTGACGTGCACTCTTTTAATACTAGAAATAAGCATAAACTTTTGACCTCTTCTTATAGACTCCAAAAAGTGCAAGGTTCATTTTTAGGACTGAGTGTACAATTTTATAATAAGATCCCTAATGAAATTTTAAATTTACCGTCACTAAAGTTTAAGAAACGTATAAAGGCCGCTTTAGTACAGAAGGCTTACTACAATATTAAAGAATATTTAAATGATAAAAATGCGTGGTTGTAGCGCTCGCTCTCGCAGGAAACATCTGATGTAATAAATTTAAGTTTGTTTTTGAAAAGAGTAATTGCTGAGTTTATTGCCGGCTCTTCTCAGCAAAATCAACCTTCCGAACCGTGCATTAGTGCATTAGAGTATTAGAGTTTGACTATTCATAAGTGCCTGTGAAGGCCTATTTGAATGAATAAATTATTTCATTTCATTTCATTTCATTTCTACTTAGTTATACAAAAAATATGGTTTAGGTATAAATAAAGAGTATTTTTCACATTAGACACCGGTTTCTTGATTGTCTTGCTTTACAGCATACTTCCGAGCTTAAGGCGCTGTCAGCTCCTAAAATTAAAAGAGTTTTGTCCCCTTCACCTCCTCACGCTACACACGCAGCTTGCCGCCCCGCGCCGTCCGCGTCACTGGTCGCGTGCGTAGTTCTTAGACTAGACTCGCGCATTACAGCATGCGACATGACGGTACAACAATCACGACCTATATTGTACTGTAATTATTTTGTAAATATTGTATGCATATGTTGAGTTTAATTATACATTATTTGAATAGTAATTTCTAGAAGATAAAATTTCTACTCAAAACTGTTTTACAAAAATCTTAAACCGACTTCAAAGTACACTAAAAAGTAATCAAATCCTAACTTGATGACAAATTTTCCAAATCGGTTAATAAATTAGTTATGAGGTAACAAACATAAAAAAACATGCAACAGAATTGAAAACCCTCCATTTTTTTAAGTCGGTTAAAAACAATAGGCTACACATACATTTTATTTCTTGTAACATTTCTCTATATATTTTGACACAAGTATTAAAAATGAAAGGAGACTGTTCAAATCTGTATGGGTGGTGGTCTATGAACCAATACCGATACTGTTGTGGTATTTTTGTGGGGATACCTGAACTACACCTTAACAACCTTTGTGCAAAGGGGCATCAAAATCTGTCCCGGCAGTTTTGAAATATGTACAGGGTGGACATTTTAGACGGATCAGTAAAGGCATCTACCTTACGGGTTGAAACCACGCGAATATGATCTTAGGTGACTGTCCCTTATTTTTTGAGTTATTGCAATTGGCATTTACAGAAAAAAAAACAGTCCGCGAGAAAACGGCGATTATTGTACAATATGTAGGGTCAAAAGGCTCTACTATGTAATTAGTGTCAGTAGTGCTAGATACATTTCTTAACAAAACGTATGGGAAGCGTTTCATGGAAAGTTACATGGATGACTATGTCCTAAAACGTCAAATTACTCATTGCATAAAAAGATGTTTGGCATCTTCAATAGCCATGAATATTACTCATGAACTTTAGGTACGCATTTTGTGGTGCTATATAGCTATATTGATTTATTATGTACTATAATATACTACAAGTATTCACTTTACTGACATGATCAGCATAAAAAATGTACAGGAGATTCTGTAATATTTTTGCGGGTATAATATTTTTTTCAACACTCGCTCGTAAAAGACATTTATTGCTTTGGCTTCGTTCTCGATCCACTGACTTCGCGGGGAGAACTGCTCACGACTTTGCCCTGACCTATGGCTTCTCACAACTGGTTCTTTCTCTTACGAAAATCCCAGATATTGACAGCCATACTAGCACCTTACTGGACCTTCTGCTGACTACGCGACCGGACAACTATGCAGTGACAGTGGATGCGCCACTTGGCTCATGAGACCACTGCCTCGTTCGGATGCAAGTGCCATACGGCCCCATAGAGCCGTTTAATCCGTCGAAGACAGGATCAATTAAGCCGTTCAATTTCAAATATAGCCGTTTTTTCGCTGTTTGTAAATTTTCAGAATCTGTAAATGTAGATTGCAATTACTCAAAAAACAAAAAATTACTGAAAAGAGAAAAACAAGCTCTTTAATCTATAGAATTTTTAATATAACTTGAATTTCATAAGGTACCTATTGCAGTCGGGGCCAAACCAATAACCTAATTATGTATTTTTTTGTAATATTTGTTTATCCCCGACCGCAATACTTTATAAAATTCAAGTTATATTCAAAATTCTAAAGCGCTTGTTTTTCTCTTTTATGTTATTATGTGTGGTTTCTCTTTTATGTCATTAAATAATTTGGTATTTTTAATGAATTAATTGTATGTATTAGTAAGTATATGTGCGGTACGGTAAAGTAAAACTAACAACCATGACAAACTCTGTGAGTTACATACGGTAACCGCCCAGTAAGTAGGTACCTACTGTCCTTGCATTAAACATGGTTTTTTGCTGTTTACGTCAAAATGGTACCACAAAAGTATTACAATATATACATATAAAGAATGAGCTGTTCACAAGCTTTCATTTGATGCCCATATTGTTATAATAACGAATTTTTTGTTTTTAATACCCCCCCCCCCCTCTTTTTTATTCCTAGATGTCATATAAAAATAATATACCCTATGACACTCCCACAGTTAAGACGAATCTAACGACACCTCATATGCTTAAATCCATCAAGCCGTTTAGGCTGTAGAGCGTGCCAAAGAAATAGACATACATCCATACATACATACACTCGAAAAAATAAAACCCTCATTGCAACAGTCATCTAAGACCATATTCGCGTGGCTTAAACCCGTAAGGTGCCCTTATGCTGACCGGTCTAAAATGTCCATCCTGTATATCTCAAAACTGCCAGGTCAGATTTTGATACCCCTTAACCTTGCCTATAGTTGAGGTATCCCCACAGAAATATCAACAGTATCGCTATTGGTTCATAGAGCACTTCCCATACAAATTTGAACAGTCTCCTTTCAAGTCACAAAAGCTAGCAAACTATAAAAAAATAGTTTACTACCTTCTTCCCTGCGGTTTTACCCGCGATGCCGAGGAATCTTATATTTTCCGGGGATAAAAAATATCTTAAACTAGCTGCCCGGCGGGACTTCGTTTGCGTGGTGTCCTACCCTTTTCCGTAACCTACTCTTAGATGTGATTATACTTACTTATACTTAGATACGAAGTACGATGATTAAACTACAGTACCTGGGTGATCGAGCTTTGCTCGTTTTTCTTTTGGTAAATCATAATTGTTTTCACACAAAAGAAGGAACTTGAAAAAAAGAAAAGAAAAAAAATTATAGTTTTCTATCTGGTCTCGAACCGGGGTCGTCTGATTTCGGGGCTGCACGTTCCCAACTGAGCTGTTATAAGCTTGAGAGCAGTAGCGAAATTTACCTTCGTATTCTAATGATAGTGCAGCAGTTTTTAATTGCCTGAAAACACGTATAAAACTACGTTTTCTAAAAATGAAACCTAGCTAGATCGATTTATTGCCCCCGCATACAAAATTTCATGAAAATCGTTGCAGCCGTTTCCGAGATTCAGATTATATACGGGGTGGATATGACAATAAATGAAACCACGTAAAGTACTCATAATTACGATCAACTGTTACTATGGGACCAACTTCGAAATAGAAAAAAAAAGCTTTCATCTTTTCATAAAAAAAGTAAATCGGCAAAAATTTATGAAAAGCAGTAAAAAAAAAATGCGTTTACGAAGTTGGTCCCATAATAAAAGATCTCCCATTATTTTCGAGTAGATACCTAGATTTTTCATAAATTGCACTGATACAAAACGAGGAGGAGGCACCGCGGAGAGAAGCGACGCAGGTCCGTCCTCCGTTACGTTCTGATGAACACTGGCGCGGTGCGGGCGGTGTTGAAATCAAGCAAGCGCATCTCGTAAAAAACGTATAAAAATTCGTAAAAATGGAATATTTACTATTAGTTAAATATTATACCGGCAGTCTACGTGGTTTAGAATTTAGAATTTTTTGGTATATTTTAAAATGTTAAGCACAACTGAAAATTCAGAGACTGAATGCAGAACTGCTTTAAAAGGTGAAAAAAGCGGTATGTTTGAATTTTTTTTCTATGTAACTAAGTATATTTAAATATGTTTTGGATACCGACAAGCCCTGCAAGAAGGTCTTGAGAATGTGATATTATTTTTTCTAAGTTTAAATAAGTCTCTGTATAAGAGATATACTGCTTTGAAAATCCTGCTTTTACCAGATTTAGGAATTAACGGCGCCTTAATAGCTCTCAAAGAATGTTTCAAGCAAAGCGAATTCAAACCTTGAGAATAGCCGACGAAACAAACGGTGGGTTCAATGAAAGACAACACTTGATGTTTCTTATTTCATATTTTTTTCATGAACACTGCTTTTCTTAAAACGTTGTATCATAGCTACTGCGAATACGTTATAATCTCTGTGATGCTCCTCAGCAGCACCGGCACCACATTAACCAAATATGATTGTGAAGCTACGTCATGTGATTGTCAAGCGCCAGTTGCGGGAACTTCGACCAACGTAGCCAATAGATATTGAACAATTTTGGAAATACTTATGACGTGAATTTTGCTTTCAGGGGTATCACACCTTTAAAATATTCGGTTTCGATTGAATTACGGCCTACTTTTAAGGACGAAAGGAGAATTGCGTTAACTATCATTTAACAAATTTTCAGTCGGGAGGAAATGATTGAAAACGATTTTTTTTACGTGATGGAAATGCTGCCGCTGCCCCACCCACCCACGGAGCGGTAGCCAACGTTCACCATGCTGTTCAATACAACTCTCTGAAGCATTTCACGAATTATCGCTTGAGAGGAAATGACTGACAAAATATACTATCTGGCTCACGGGCTATTATTCCTTATATAGATCAAAAGAACTGATCTCAACTGAGGAACGAGTAGTAGAAAATTATATATTCTACAACTGTTTTATTAAACATTTTTGCCTTTTTATAATAATAGTAGGATAAATTGAATTAATATATTGATTCTATTCATTTATTTATATTTGATATATTAGTTCTATTCTACACAATGTAGAATAGAACGTACGGCAGATATCATCAACAAGTAGGTACAGTAGTACCCAACTGATATGGCGCGTCGTGAATCTTCGTTCGCACAGAAAAGAAAGTATGCCCCGAAGATTAACGAAAGAATGCTTAAAACTTACAATCAATCTTAGATCACTTCTATAAGGTTCATAATACACTGCAGCTGTTACTTCCGTCTCATTCGCAAATCACGCCCCTCCGCACGGCGCGCGCTAACATGGCGGCAGCTGCCGACCAATAGCATTTCCCGCGCTTTGAAAATGTATCTTCTGCGCAGGTACATCGGTAAGCCATATTAGTTGGGTACTACTGTACTAATTGTCAGCGGTGTCGCTCGAGCCAGCCAGCTCTTGTAGCTACCTAGCGACCGCCACCATTGATTGACATGCATGAATGGAGCACAGTCCAAACATAGATGCGGTTCAGACAATAGTTTACATTCAATTGATATAATTAATTCTAGTTAGCACCTATTGTCTCACACTAATAACGAGGCCGTCACCACTAGATTAGGATACGGTTCAGTGAAGTCAATTTTCGTGCTAGGATAGCTTTCAATGTACATTCTACTCTAGGTACCTACTGAATATTGAAACTAAACGTGATGTTGTGATACTAGGAATAATACTTGTCATAAAGCATTTCACCGAGTACGTCTGTTGGCATGTGGTATTTGATTGTAACAGGACGACAACGTGGCCATCGGTCGCTGGGCGGTGCTGCAGCAGTTGGCGCTCATGTGCTTCCATTCCAACTTCGGGATAAACTTCATTCTGTACTGCCTGAGCGGGCAGAACTTTCGCAAGGCTCTGCGCCAGACGATGCCGCGGCTGGGCGGAGGCGCGCGGCGCGCTGCAGCCGGCCGGCGCCGCACCTCCTCGCACCCCGGACGGGCAAGCAGCGTCAGCAGTGAGTATGCATTGTTCATTAACTGTTCGGTCTGTGCATCACACCACACTCCACTATTCTTTACATATTCACTTTAGTATCCAGCAGGGTTATTTTAAAACGTCGGATTCTATATTATATTGCGAATTTAAGCAATTGCTATTTTAATTTCCGAAAACTTATCGATGAATCGAATTGATATTTCCGTAAAGAAACATAAAAAATATTCGAATTCGGAAATTAAAATAGCAATTGCGGACAATCGCCTCGGTCGTTTTTGAATCCGTTTCCGATATCGAAACCGAGCGATTTAAAATAGCCCTGCTGGAGTCTTCTCGCTTTTTCGACAAGTATAGGAAAATACAACAGAATAAACATCATCCGAAAAACTGTACCTATCGCTATCCTCTTCATGATAAATGTGATTGAAACTAGGCGTCGGTAACCGAGGTAAGGATGCATGTGTAAGTACGTTAAAAATCACTTGTAGATAAAAGCACATATTCTAACCGATTGTTTAATTTTGAGCAGCGTACGGTAAATGTACTTTATTACAATTCGATTGTGTTTATAAAAGTTCAGTTAATGAGTAGATAAAAGCACATATTCCAACCGATTGTTTAATTTTGAGCAGCGTACGGTAAATGTACTTTATTACAATTCGATTGTGTTTATAAAAGTTCAGTTAATGAGTAGATAAAAGCACATATTCCAACCGATTGTTTAATTTTGAGCAGCGTACGGTAAATGTACTTTATTACAATTCGATTGTGTTTATAAAAGTTCAGTTAATGAAGAATTGTTGCGAACACCGAGGTCTAGGGCATGGGAGCAAGGGTGGTCTGTTCTATGAATGTTTGTTTGTTTTACACTGTTTGCTACACCCGGCCCTGCGCTTGCAAAGAGTGCTTACGACGCACATCTTGCGTTTGTCAGTTTATGCGAACTACCCAACTAGCACACAAGCGCTATAACAAGCTGCACAGTAACCGGATAAGGGATTTTCATAACGGCATCAACTACATTAGTAAGAAATATAGTGGTTCTATAAGCGGCTACAGAGCTCTTGTAGCACCAAATACGCCCATATTATCCACCTTAATAGCTCTAAAATAGCCCTACAGAGGTGGTATAAAAGCAATGGTTAGAGCCATGAGATTTCGACAAAGTTCTTGTATTGCCATTATACTATCTTCACCTTATTGCAACGCTCTTGTATCGTTATATTAAATGCCAAGGCTTTAAATTAGTAATGTAGTAAAATTACTGTGGCAGTTATCAGCAGATATCAGTGTGAGTACCATTTTGCTTTCAATATACAGAATGTTTTTTTTTTTCTAGCCAGTATAAGAAAATTCTAAACTACAGGTCTTTGAGAAAAACGTTGAAAGGAACCCCGAGCTGAATTTTGAAGAAAATATAAATCCCTCCAAATACATGTTCATATAAAATGTTGCCAAGACAAGATCATATGGCTCGAACTCTCAAAAGTTATCAGATCTCATGTAGAACCAAGCTTATAACTCAACACGCCCTATCTCTACAAGCCCTAACTTTACAAACTCTACACCTTAGAAAAATGTGGTTTGGCCGTTTCGCTACTGTCATATAAGGTGAAAAATGTATTCACTGTTAATTACTTTCCTGTAGTACAATACATGAGATCTGATAACTTTTTGAGAGTGCGAGCCATATGATCTTGTCTTAGCAACATTTTACATGAACATGTTTTTGGTGGGATTTCACTTCTTTTTGTAAGTTGCTCATTTAGTTAGACAACATTTTTTTTGGTAAGAGTTCCAATTTTATATTTTTTTGGTGTTTGTGTACAAGCTTACATACCAAATTTCAGCTTTCTAGGACTTCAGGAAGTACCCTAAGAAAAAAAATGTGTATTTTTGAACTTTAGCTAATCCAAAATACGGAACAACAAATTAGTCTTTTTGTCGGGTATGGATATTGTGGATCTCCATTTTTGTTTTAAACATGTCTATGTTTTAACGCGAGATTTATTTGGCATTTTTTTAAATGATAGTTTGTTTTTTATTTTTTTTAGCGAATAATAACTTTCATCAGAAATTACATCTATTTACAACTCGCGTTGTATTGTATAAATATCAGCATTTCCCTTTACTATTTTATACAAAGTGCAAATGGGACGTTAAGTGTCACCGGTCTTTTATTCCGTCAATTTAAGTTGCACTAGAAACTACGCGGAGTCACTTGACAGGCATTTTTTGCGGTCATGCATTTCACTCATTAGGGCGACTTGTGATAAATTTAGAATCTTGTTTTAATAAAACTCATTTTTACTAAATATTTGAAGGCAGATGAGGAAGGTACGTGTTTGACCACATGTTAATTGCTCATGAGGACTTTCACGTAGAACCGGATAATCTTCACGAAACGCAAAGAATTATTGAAAGTTGAATGAGTTATTGAAACCTACTTCGAAGAGTGTTTTTAAGGCAATTATGCTATTTTATTTTGAGCTGTAAATGTAACTGTATATTATGTTATTGAACCCTAAATGCCCGGCGCGACTTTGTTCGCGTGGTGCCCTACCCTACATTTAAACTTTCCATGGACTTCCACAAATTTTTCAAAACCAAAATAAGCCAAATCGGTCCAGCCGTTCTCGAGTTTTAGCTACACTAACGAACAACATTTTTATATATGTAGATATGTTACTCCATTTAGTGCAAGTCGCCCTAAATACCATTGATTTGATCAGTTGAAAGCTTCTAAGTACATTTTAAACAAGCCAAGTGCATGTCGGAACACACCCAGTGTCGGGTTCCATAGTGTAAGGCGGTACAGGATAACACCTATCTAGGACCAAAACATAATAACGAGCAAATTTCATTGAAAGAGATGAGCTCGTAACCTTGTCCTGCAAACACAGGCAGTGAATTTATGCAAAATAAAAATTATAGCTTGATATTTACTAAAAAAAAAAATTAAGTGTAAAATATCTTTTATTTATAAAGAATCTACGGATCATCACACGATGTGATGCGCGAATAAAACAAATATCAACCCAAAATTTACACAACGGGAAGAACCTTAAAAATATTCCATGTTTTTTTTTCTATTACTTATTTAGATTTTTTGTCCACACGGACATGTCAATCCCATCGTAACATGCACATAGTTTCTCAACAGTTTATACAAATGAAATAATATATTAGGTATGTAAAAGAGCAGGGAAAGCGTCACTGGTGAAGGAGACTTACCAGAGAACACAAAAAAAATATTTAAAGTTCTGTTTTTCGTTTGATAAAGTAGACTGAATTATAACTATATCTAATGCGTTTAATTTATAATCCTTCATCAATCATTCTCTCTCATCTTTGTTCGTGACACAATCCATCAGCAAATGTTGTACATTCTCCATTCTATCACACACAAGGCAGTTTGGTGATTTAGCTTTTCTCATTAAGAATGCAAACTTAGCTGATGGATAGTGTCCAGACCGTAACCTTAACACTAGCTTAATATAAGATCTACTAAGTCTACCATCATCAAACCAAGGCACACGAGGAGGTTCTAAAAATATTCCCGGGTTTTATTGCATAACTTTTGTGAGAGTCATAAAATATGTAAAATCTTCAGCTTTATGTAGTTAATTTCGACAAAATTATGGTTAACAAAACGTAACAACAGACAGACACGCCTGAAACAGTAGCGTACGCAATTGTTTTCACTTTAATCAATTTCCGTCCCTAACTCGTAAACCTACTGGCTTTATTAGTTTCCATTGGTCGCCTACTTGTTTTTTTTTATCTCGCGACTGAGTGGCGTCTCTCGTATTTAACTATTTACCTACGCGAAAAGGTTTTTGAGAACTTGGTAAAATAAACGTGTGTCACATAAAAAATGCAAGTAGAGAGAGTGCCATTTTCGCCTTTATTTGCTTAGCACCGACCGTTACTCAGGATTTATTACTTTTTAAGCCTTGTTCATATGTAGCCAAATCTTTTTATTTTCTAATTTGGACACGAGCGCCTGGCATTGCGTGTGTCATCAAAACTTTACCACGTACACTAGCTTCGTTCATCAACATTGATACGGATATCATATCAAAAGTTTGTAGGGATGGTTTTATGTACAAACATACAATCAATAAGATTGTTCTACATTTTGTTTGATTTCGTTACAAGCTTTGATGTCTAAATTAAGATTTGTTTAAAGTATTTTTTTTACTCTTTATTGCATTCCAATAAAGGCTTTGATTCTTCAAACAATCATGACATGCCTTTTATTAGCTGATGAGGGAGTTCAGTCCTCCGCCCTGTTAACAATGATTTAAAGTCGGCGCAATTTGTATGCTTCTTCCATTTGGCCATTCTATCCGCCATAATATGCCATATATTAAGGAGTTAGGTCCTGACTGTAGGAAGAAGGTATAGTTTAAATATTTAAACTCAACATGGTATGTCTACCCCAGGAGGAGATCCATAGCGAGGAGACGGTCCTGGCTGCCGCATCGGGTCTTGGTCTTAGAAAGCATTGCTTGTGCCCATAATCAAAGCTGTGTGTGAACTTGATAAAATAACAGGAAGTAGTCAGAACATTTCCAATTAGGAACCGGAAAATATACTTGCATGTTTGTTACTTAAGAATGAAACATGTCAAATAAATACTTGTGAAGTTTTCAAGAATTTCATTAAAGAAACTGATTCGAAATTTGTATGGGCATGCGTCTCGTGGCGAGCGGCAAGTGGGGCGAACAAGAAGGGGCGGCGAATTTACAAAAGCTACTTATAATCGAGATTATGGTCCCGGGTTCGAATCCTACAATAAGCTTGAGTTTTCGGTGAAGGAAAACATCGTGAGGAAACCATAGCACGTTGGTAGGTACCCTCAAGTTGAAAGTCTATCGCCAAGCAGCTATCGGTGTGTTCCGACAGCTGCACTTGAGAGCCAGATCTCTCTAGCTATTGAGTGCTTACTGCCTTCGGCCACATCATCACTTAACATGGTGAGATTGCAGTCTAAAACAGGCGTACACAAAGTAAAAAAAGTCTAAATCTTATTTCATCACATTTGACATGTACGCTTCGGTTCACATGGTTGTTGATGAGTCTAATAATCAATTGGGTTGATTAGATTAATTAGTATTATCGAATTTTATTTAACCTATTTATAAAAGTAGTTACTCAATTAAAAATTAATAAATTAGTGATTTCGCAATTGGACATTTGACACGAGCAAAGAAAAATTATGTTCGTTAGGAAGACTATAATAGATAACATTTTGTTGGTCTAAACTCTGACAAAGCTGGACTTGGCGTTTTGTATGACATTTGTATGAATAAAACGCTAATCTAGTCTGACGTGAGGCTAAAATTTTGCTATAAATACGCGACGTGCCGGGTCAGAAACCAGTGATAGTATGCGCGTGGATGCGCCCACCGCGGCCACGCGGCCGTCACCGGAACAAATGCAATCGGCGGGAAGGCTTTTAAAAAATCTTATTATGACTGAAGCACTCGCTTCGTTCAGATAACTGATTTACTCCGACGTAACGATATAAAAGACGGTCGCACTTTTTGCAGGCCTTCAGGGTGATGCTCCTGACTTTACGGGACTTCAACATAAAATATAAAACCACTCGAAACAGGGTTTTCCAATATCATATCTCAAAGACAGAACTTGACCTACGATGTTTTTGAAGAATACCTACGACTTTCGTAGACTCAGTTCGTAGGCATTCGTAGACGAGCTCGAGAACCTAATGTTTGGGTTGTTAGTGTTCTGCAACTTTATTTAGGTGTTTTAAACAGGATAAATTGAGAGAAATCCCAAAAGAAGGAGGGGTCGGGCGGGCGGCAGCGGTGATGGCGGGCCGACCTTCACCGAGTGTCGCGGGTAACGACTTGCGATTTATTTCCCGGCCGTTGAGCCTCACTCATCGGCAAATAAACCGGCGCGCTCTACATCCGACGACATTATACCATTAAAAGCTACTACCATTAGAGCTTTTTGTTTGGGACGTTGAACGTACTCGTAGCTCCATCTAAAGACGTATCTGTGTTGTGTTTGCTTCAGACTTGAACAGGGAGTATGGATCAAGTCTCTTATTTGATTTTATACAGTTATGATATTTTTTCCCTTGTAACTTAGTAGCGAGCAATTTTAAAGTTTTGTCAAGACGCGGGGTGTCGTTTCTACCGAGTACTTTCCCACAAGTTTATAATTGTGTTAAGCGAGTGTCTCTGTGGTGTCGCAAGTTCAAGGTGATCAGGTATCGACATGGCACCTCCAAGGGAATAAATTTCCTTTTCTATTTAGTTTCAGGCGTCTCTTGATTTGACCAGTATAATTTGTAATTTACACTAGAGTTCTTTCACTCTATACCTATGCCCCTTACCCAAAACTTGACACTCCTGCCATCCAAGTCGCGCCCAGAGAGAAGATATAAGGTGGCATATCTTTTGATATGGGAGCTATGGACGTTCTGACTTATCTGATTTTAACAAAGCTGAACCATTTTTGTATTTCTGCCATTTTATTTTATTTACTTATATATATTTATAGATATATGTTACATTTATATATAGAACAAAAATAGAGACTTTGTTTGAGTCGTTTCGCCATTACTAAAATAGTATACATTTCACTCCAATTTATTAGCACCTTTAAAGATTGAAAGTTTCCGCAAGATCTTGATCCGTGAATAGATAATGATTGTAATCATTAGAAATCGGAAAGACAACTAATAAGGAAGTTTTAGCCTTGTTAAAATCAGTTTTTCAGGAGGTTGTTAGCCCCCAAAGCTTTAACATTTTGTAACACTTTAACAGTCATGAAAAAATTGCGATGATTTGTTCTTTATTCGGTTTAGAAGGAGTTATCGTTTGTACGACAATTAAGAACGAAAGAAAATACATTAAAGAGGTATTTCACAATGTTAATGAGGACGTTTTAATGAAGCCCAACCCGAACCAGACCGTTTGTTTAAAACGCAAAAGTGCGTACAATAGGCGTGCGGCTCGTCTTTAAGGCCCAGAATACTCTCGAGCAGATTTCAGTTTTCACCCTTGCGCCACATTTTCACATAATATTAGCGGAAATTACCGGAACTAAGCAAACAAAAAATACTAGCTCCCTCTATTTAGAAGTGCGTCATTGCAAACAAACAATTCAACATGACACACCGCCATCTATATATTTCCGCGAGAACGACGCTTTTTGAATTGGACACAGTAAAAATGTAAACAGTAGACAAATTGCAGACAAACATTACAAATATAATTTTTCAAATACTTAAAAAAACTTTTGACGGGCCAGTTGGCGTAGTTAGTTAAGATTCCACGCCGCCGATCTTATGTTCGATTCCCACCAAGGATATGCATCTATGTGCATGAACATGTTTGCATGTCCCGAGTCTGAGTGTAAATATGTATAGTAAGTACTAGCAACCCGCCCAGGCTTCGCACGGGTACAATGTCATAATGTGGTGTCAGTGGAGCGATTTGCGGGACCGCCCACGCCACCCGGTCACGGTATCGCGACTGTTTCTTGCTAATTTTAAATCTGTGATATCATTTAAAATATTAATGATAATTATTTTCTGTAAAGCATTGAGCTATTATTACCACGTATAGAGATTCTATCATAAGCAAAGCTTATGTCCCATTTCTTTAGAGTCGACTAAAGGTTTTTTTAGTACTGAAACAATAATTAGTCGTCTAAGCAGACAGTAGAAACACGTAGCGCTATTAGAAAGCTTTTAGGAGTATTTTTCTCGCAAACACCGTTATTTTCACGGCGCTTACGCGTTTCGTTCATCGTTTTACAACAACAAGTGTGGCCGGATGGCCTCACTTGAACGGAACATAGTTGTGATGTGTGGCATCTTCTCTTTACTTAGTACTAATGAGGATCTATCTGATGGTTAAAACTGCAAAACCCGTTGCGTGGTTTAGAGTTGATAAACAGAGAGACAAACAGACGCGGAAAACGACTTCTTTTTATACTATTTAGAGATGTATTTACAAGTTCTGCTTAGTTTGGGATCAGGTAGCCGTGTGTGAAAAATGTCTCAAGATATTTATTTTTAAAAGTTGATACTTACGATAATATTTCTCAGGTTAGGTAATTGTCTCCCAAAACCAGAATTCTTTTACATACGCTACTTAGGTAATTGTCGTCGGGTCACGAAACTAAGCGTTTCATCTGAATACAACTTGTGTTCTATAAATTCGGAGAAAACAGGCTGTGACAAATGGACAGACAGAAGAGTATCCTACTCGTATACAGCTGTGAGCTTTCATAATGTGCACAAAGGAGGGAAACTATGTTGAATTTTATCGACCGTTTTTTAAATTACTTTTTATGTATTTTTTAAATTCTTGTTCTCTACAGTGATCACCACGTTAACAAAACTATGTAACTTTAATTACTTATTAAACTTAGCGATATATCACAATGCAACAAACTTAATATAATAAAAAAAAAACAAGGCGTCCTCATAAAATGAAAATTGAGGCAAAAATACAGCCCTCAATCGAGATATTATATGTTATTTGACAAATAAACAGGTTTTCTTCCATCACGTTTTACAATAATTGTAGAATTTCTCAATAAAATGCCCTCTTTACCTACCATTTTTAGTCATCATCATATCAGCCTAATGATATCCACTGCTGAACATAGGCCTCCCCCATTAACTTCCACTTCGAGCGGTTTTGGGCCGCTTGAATCCAGCAGCGCCCAGTGACTCTGACCAGGTCGCCGGTCCATCTGGTGGGAGGTCGTCCTGCATGGTGTCCCCTTCCAGTTAGTGGTCGCCACTCTAGAAACTTCCATCCCCATCGGTTATCGGTTCTTCAAGCGATGTGGCCTACCCATTGTCACATCAACTTACTAACTCTACAAGCTATATACATATTTTTTGTTCTCCTACGAATGTCCTCTTTTCGGATCCTGTTTCGTAGAGAAATTCCAAGCATAGCTCATTCCATAGCTTGCTGAGTGACTCTGAGCTTATTTATGCGGCCAGCAGTGAAAGACCACGTCTATGTTCCGTATGTCATCACTGGTAACACGCATTGATTGAAATCCTTTCGTCTTAAGACTCTGACTCTGAGGTATTCTGGACTTGAAGATATGCCGTAGCTTCCCGAACGCTGTCTAGCCGAGTTGGATTCTTCCGTTGACCTCTTTGTCGAAGTTGAACCTATCTTGTTGGACAATTTTTCCTAGGTAAACATACTCGTCTACAACTTCGAGAGCAGTGTTCCCAATAATCACGGGTATTGGCGGAATATGAATATGAGACATAATTTTTGTCTTGTATATTTTCATCTTGACCTGTTAGGAAACTCTTGAGATCATTGAGCATGATGTTCAAAGCTTCCAGCGATTCCCGCCATTATGACTATTTCGTCGGCAAGTCGAAGGTGAGAGATGTGTTCACCGTTGATGTTGATACCATAACCCTTCCAGTTCAAGAGCTTGAACACATCCTCCATTGCAGTGGTAAAGGTTCCGGGGAAATTACGTCACCCTGTCTTTCACCCTTCTGCAACTGGATTGATCTCGTACTCTCGTCCTGTACTCGGATTGACATAGTGGCTTTGCTGTACAATCACCTTCAACAATTCGATATAGCGATAGTCGATTTAGCACCGCTGTAGACTCTGTAATACCGCCCATGTCTCAACTGAATTGAAGGCTTTTTCACAGTCATCATACACAAGGCATAACAGTTGAATATACTCCTCAGTCTTCTGTATAATTTGGCGAACTATATTTATTTGATCTATGGTACTAAAGCCTTTACGGAAACAGCTTTTTCGGGAGTCTGGAAGTCTTCAAACCTACGTGCAAGACAATTCGTAATGACCCCGAAAACAACTTATAAACGTGGTTTAGGAAGGATATGGGGCGATAGTTCTTCAATAGGGCCTTATCGCCTTTTTTGAAGAAGAGCACCACCATTTATTTCCTCTCCATACTTCTGGTATTGTACCTAGGGCATAAATCTCGGAATATCGCAATATTGGAATCTCGGCACCGTGCATAAGGACTTCTTTTTATAAAGCTGGCAGGTGAGGTGATACTTCTGAGCTATCGCTGTCAAATTTATTGAGCGGTATCACCGAGGTATGTAAATGTAACATAATTGCATTTTTGAGCAATGAGGATCATTTACGTTCAAAAGTATCCTTTGTCCTTCTCAACTAATTGAACTATCTCCCTGCCAAATTGTATTTAAATCTGTTCAGTGGTTAAGCCGTGAAAAGGTTACAAACTGACAAATATCCAGAGTTGCGTGTTGGCCGAATTATAACGTCAACGTTAATTTACAAGCGGGAGCGAGCGTATTAATTAAGCTGTTTTTAAAACTTTAATAACTTCGTCATTTATTGATGGATATTAATAATTTAAAAAAACATTATGCTCAAAAAGGTTATGTGCATCCTATGTAGTAATAAAAAAGTTATCATTTTGTTATGTGAATGATCCTTATTGCAGGCATCTAACTCAAAAAGCTATTTTGACCCATATAATATAAAATTTCCCGCCTCATGCTAAGCATCCACCTTAAGGAAGTATTATATAATGTTATGGAAAAAAAGTTATTCCAACTTTATTACTTTTATTGATATAAAACTGTGCCTGGCTCACTGATTGGCTGAAAAAACTAAGCTACCGGTGGTTAGGGTTGCAGAAACAGGAACCTCCTCACAATTAGGGAATGCAAAACCGTGGCAAAATGAAAACCGGTTTTTATTTCGGTTATGAGATGTAAAAACCGGTTAACCGGTTTTAAACCGGTTTTTTAATGTTCGCTCGTTTTTTTCTTTCACGTTTTTTTTTTTTTCTTTTATACCACTTAGGTGGCAAACAAGCATACGGCCCGCCTGATGGTAAACAGTTACCGTAGCCTATGGACGCTTGCAACACCAAGGGTATCGCACTCGCGCGTTGCCGACCCTGAAGAAACCACTTCACACCCTTTTTGAAGAACCCCATGCTGTACTCCATTGGGAAAACCACGGCAGGGAGCTCATTCCACAGTCCGAGCGTCCGCGGAAGAAAACTCCTTTTAGCCCGCACAGTTCGAAACAATTCTGGTTTCAATGTGTGTGAATGGACTCCCTGTCGATGGCGAGAGTTGCGATGGTGAAAGGTAGCTGTGGGCATCAAGTCGAATAATTCCTTAGAACACTCTCCGTTGTACAAGCGGTAGAACACACATAACGAGGCAAAGTCTCTCCTCAGACTGAGTGACTCTAAACCGCTTGTGAGCTCGGGACGTTATTTCTATAGCTTGAATTATAGATACTAACCGTGCTTAAGATGTAAAAATCGCAAACTGAGGAATTATTATCAGTTAAAGGTAATGAAGTGGGTATAAAAGAAACATCATCACCATCTGCCTGCCCTGTTTCCAATCATTTGGGATCGGCGCAATATGTACGCTTCTTCCATTCGTCCCTTCTATCCATTATCATCTTTCATACAATTCATCCATCTCTTTTTCATCAAACTGATGGACATAATAGTTTATTTAACTCTGTAGATTCGTTTTCATCAGAGACTCGTTTATATAGACTACTCGGTTCGTTGCTTTTGATTTTATTTTATACGAATGAAATCATAAAAACATATCACGTTTGCTTGGTTTTTAATTGCTATGAGATATGATGACTTTATGTTAAAAAATAGATCAGTAATTAAGAAGTACTTATTTAAACATTTATTAAATTATGTTTCGTACGTTATAATATTCATTTCACACGTAATATTATGAACATGGCTTATTATAGCGGCACAGCAACTTGCGTGTACACAAAAACGTGTATATTACTATACGAATGTTGTCTTTAGATAAAATAAAAACACTACCCATTCTTTGTTGTCGTGCAGACGGGTAAAAAATAACACCAATCAATCAGCTTGCTTTCTGGCAGATACATAAGAGCCTTCATTGACAGTAGTTGCTCCGATAGCATGACATTAATGCTGGCGTCCCGCAAGGCTCTGAATTATCCCCAACACTATTCCTCCAGCATATCAATGATATACTCTCGATTGCCAGCATTAATTGCTATGCAGATGAAATTACAGGGGAAGCTCATTACACGAGCCGTGCAAATATCCCTCGTTCTATATTGGAGAAAAGGCGCGAAGAACTTACGTCTTAAAACGAGAGTACACAAACTAGTGGATTCGATTGGGGTCGACTAAACCTAGTCTATTTCAACACCACTAAGTCACACACAAGCCTGCGCATTCACCGTTTAGAAAAGTCCATTTTCTGTGGCTCTTCATTTCTAGAACATGTCACGAAAAGCATTGGGATCCTTCGCATTAATATTTATAGCGAGACGTTCTGTTCCAAAGTCATCTACAAGGTATCCAAAAAACTCGGTGTGATTAATAGAGCGAAGCAGTACTTCTTATCGAGACAAAGACAGCGACTATATAAGTCGCAAGTCTGGCCCAAATGGAGTATTTCTGACTTCTGTGGGCACCTGGATACCAGCTTGGGTATTTAAACTCAGTTCAGCGACGTGCCGTTAGAATTGTCGACGATCCCGCGCTCACAAGTGTTTTAAAGCCCCTTAGTCTGAGGAGACACTGCCTTCTTATGTGTGTTATACCACTTTTCCAACGGGCAGTGGTCTGAAGAATTGTTTGACCATCAGGCCCAGTTACCTTCTACCATCGTAGTCACCGACGGGGAGTCCATCCACACACATTGGAACCAAAATGGTCTCGTACTGTGCGGTTTCAAAGAAGCTTCCTATCGTGGACACTCAGGCTGTGGAATGAGCTCCCCGCTTCAAAAAGGTTGAGGGTTGGCAACGTGCGAGTTATAACCGTTATGTTGCCAGTGCAAGCATCCATAGGCTACGGTAACTGGTTATCATCAGGCGCGGGCCGTACGCTAGTTTGCATATGTATTGTAAAACAAAGTTTAACATATTTTATATCATAAAAACAATAATCATTATAAGTTATTTTCTTACCAGCTCAACACACTACACATCAATACACTTCAGTTCATCACAAAAATACTCACTGTTTTGCACTCAGTTTACAAAACGGCGGCAAATCTTCCTTTTTTTAGTATTTCCAAACATTGAAATAAAAACCGAAAATAACCGAAAAACCGGTTTTGGTTTTATGTAAAACCGGTTTTTTTGTTGGTCAAAACCGTACCGAATAACCGGTTTTTCGATTTTCGGTGAAACCGGTTTGCATTCCCTACTCACAATGCGAGCTGTATCGAGGCCATCAGGCCATTGGCCGTTACGACAATCGGCACAATGATAGCCGAGCTCACTACTAGCTCAGAGTATATAAATACTACGTACAACAGAGAGACAGCGCCCATACTTCAAAAGTTACCACCATAACTCGCGCAAGTACAGCGCCGGTGGTGAGATTGGGGTACTAATTCCTGTTCTGGGTTTGTAAGTGACTACAGCAATGTTTGTTTTTCAGTAAATGACAACAGATGACACTGTTGAAAGAATTTAATTATAAAGAATAATGGGCACATTTGTATTTTTTTTTGTTTTTGTGTAAGAGAGTAAGAGCGTAGCATTTACTCCATACTTTTGTTCAAAAAAGATAAGAATTCCATACATTAAGTCCTAAACTAATCCAAAGAATTATTATTCTGTTATTCAATTCTAAAAATACTGATTTTAAGTTGCATCTTACTCCACGGGTAATTGAGACAATTCCCAAAATACTCTAGCTATTGTTCATCAACAATTCGCAAACTCCTCCATCGAAATTATCGAATTATTACTAAATATTAAGTTGCATTATACCACATAAGATGTTATGAAGAAGTCACAGTATTTGTAAGCATAATAACAAAATCATGCTTATTGAACTTTCCTTTATATTGTACTAGCTTCCGCCCAGTGGTTTCACCCGCGTTCCCGAGGGATATATTATTTTCCCGGGATAAAAAGTATTCTATGTATATGTTAATCCAGAATACATTCTATCTGTATACCAAATTTCATCCAAATCCATTCAGATGAATGAATCTAAGCTTGTTTTAAAAAGAGTAATTACAGATTTTATTTCCGGCTCTTCTCAGCAAACCTTCCGAACCGGTAGTATTAGAGTCAGACTTTCCATAATTGCCCGTGAAGGTCTATTTGAATAAATGATTTTGAATTTTGAGATGTTGACGCATGATTGAGGGACAAACATCCAAACCCACAAAATTTCGCGTTTATAATATTTATGAGATGAGATTAGAGTAACTAGATTTACTCGCTTTTCCCGAACTCTGTCTCTGTTCTCTAGTCACTCAAAAATAAATTTTATTCAAATATAATACTAGGATAACATAAGCTTGAAAGAGTTCTCTCTAATACCTCCTGGTCCCATTTTTTCCCAAGTTTAAAATATATATACAGGATATCCGGACGGGCGTCGAGCGCCACTCGTGACATCTACACTAATAGAGTTAGTGTAGAGGATTTCGATAATTTTGCTAGCAGTGGAAAAAATAGGCGAACAAACGACTGACACACACTTATTTATTTTCTTTCTGATATATTACAATAGTTTTTATAAACAAAAAAATACAATAGAAAATACCATAAATTAATCTAACAAAGTAGTTTTCAACAGTTAGTGTAGATGTTAATAGAGATAATCTACAAAAATACAAATCTTTTTTGTATTTTTTTAGTCATGAATAAACTCAAAAACGAATGGAATGATTTAGAAAATCTTTCACCAGTCGAATCATATTGTCATTTATCACTGAGTGACATAGGATATATTTTTTTTAAATTGGGAATCCTGCGAAATTTCCAAAAGACCTTGCTTGAAACTGCAGGATGAAAATATAGTCATTTATATTTGCACACGAATTTCCGATCAATCTGGTGAGAATATTCCATTTTATTCGTACGCCTACTTGAGGGCGCCAGGGTATTGCTTGCACCCGGGCGCTATATAGGCTAGAGCCGGCCCTGATTAGGGAACGATTAAAAATAGGTCAAGATAGCAATTTCTAAATCTACTATAAGTTTTAAAAATCACTTTAATACCAAGCGAGCGAAGCGTCGCCGTTTCAGCTTGGACAAAAATGCTTTCGTATGTATGTCCAGGTCGCATTTCTCAACCGATTCTCCAGAATTTTTCTGAGCAGGTTTTGTCCATATAAAAGACTTATTAATTAAGTTGTTCTTATTTAATATTTTGTTGAATAAATGAAACCACGATAACTTTTCCAGCACTAGATACAGACTTAACCCCACAAAAACAAATGAAATACAATTGGGACGAAACTGCCCATTGTACTTTTAAAAAAAACGTAGTAGATTTCAAAATATTTAGACTATATTTGTTTATCGTTTTAGTATCTGCTTATTAGAAACAGGTTATTATTAGATTTATTTTATTATTGTTTGATTGTTTTGGTTTTAGACGATGAAATGAAATAAAAATAATCGACGCTTAGGCCATCTATGTAAGGTCGAAAGATTTAAATAAAATTACATAAATTGCAAATATTAAAAATACGAGTTTTAAACATTAATTAAATTAAATGATGTAAATAATTATAATCAAATTCTATTTCCTTGCAATAAAGCTCAATAAAAAGTAATTTAATAGCGTTTTGACGAAGAATTAATTTTCAATCAGTCCATACGATGTTTGTAGCGACATCTTTACGTGTGAATTCTACACTAATTATAAAATGTATGTGATTGACCAGACATGCTACTAGTAATTGTAAATATACGATGGCTTCACATTCCAACTAATCAGTCCAGAAGTCAACGTAAGATGTGTAATATTTTCCTTACTGTTCTAATTTTACTGTGCCATTTTCATTTGACGACTACGCGAGTGGACCACAATAATACAATGAATATAAAAGTTTACCGGCTCGACTCGATGACTACAGATGACTCGATGACCGCAGTAGAGGCAGTCATGCCCGCCCCGACTTCGGGGCACCTACTGTTACCAGTATCAGTCAACCTACCTTTCATACCTTTTCTTTGATCTCAAAATAAACAATATTGAATGAGGTATTATAACTAAATAGGTAATTGCTCATTAAAAATAATATATATTGCTCATTTTTCATTTCGCATTATTTGATAAAAAAAAATAAAAAAAAAACATTTTCCGGGATTTGAAACATCACCTCCTTCAGGTACATAAATACCCCGCACCTTAGCCCCCTAGGCTACCCTAACCATACCTTCATCATCATCAGCCTACAGCAGTCCACTGCTGGACATAGGCCTCACCCAATGCGCGCCATTTCACCCTATCTTCGGCTCGACGCATCCACTTCCTACCAGCAGCCTTTCGCAGATCGTCACTCCATCTCGCTGGAGGGCGCCCTACACTACGTTTGCCGAGGCGCGGTCTCCACTCAAGAACACGTTTTCCCCACCGGTTATCGGTTCTTCGGCATATGTGACCAGCCCACTGCCACTTCAGCTTGCTAATTCTATGAGCTATGTCGATGACCTTGGTTCTCTGTCGGATAACCTCGTTACGGATCTTATCCTTCAGAGAAACTCCGAGCATAGCTCGTTCCATAGCTCGCTGAGCGACCTTAAACTGGTGCACTAGCCGTACCGTGAGTGTCCACGTTTCGGCTCCGTATGTCATAACGGGTAGGACGCACTGGTTGAAAACCTTCGTTTTCAAACTCTGCGGTATGGGTGACGCGAAGACCCTACGAAGTTTCCCAAACGCTGCCCAGCCCAGCTGGATCCTTCTCTTGGCTTCCCTCTCAAAGTTGTTTCTAGTTGGTTCTAGAAACAACTTTGAGAAACAACCATACCTTACATATACGAAAATAAGAATTAGTCTCTGTCAGTACCACGACATGCCTCGGTGACAATGATCAAAAGCATCAATCATAACAGATTTTATTTTATATATTTTTATTTATAACAAGCAAATAATAGGCTCAATTGCCTTAATTTGACTAGCATGCATTTTCCAGTGCCTTCTAAAGATAATTTGATATGATTTTTTACTAATTTGAGAGGGTTTTATGTATGTGAAAATTCTGAAAAAAAATGACACAGGTCCGTCTAGCAACGCGGATCGCCGCGGAATGCGAGTGAGCGCGAAGCAAAATACGCGAGTTGCAGGACAATAGAGTGCGGTATGATGTTCATGGTGCTCAGATTAATTTGACGTAAGCGACTTTTTTTAAAATCATTATTATGAAAAACTGAATCGCAAATTCAAAAAACTAAATCGGGCGTTTATTTGCTTATGATATGTACTATATTGATGATAAAAATCGTATCAAAATACCTTCAGGCGTTGGATATATTTGGGAATTTCTTGATTTTCAGAGGTATGTTTAACATTTTTTTTTATCGAGGTTTTTAATTGAATTCGTGTTTTCGGCTCGGGCGATGTGTTTGTTATATCCTTAAGTATCATATATTAAAATTTCAATGCCGTAGAGTTAGCAGGTTTCATATAATTTGGGCTGCAATGTAGAGACTTTTGCCCATTTCTGCCTCTTAAGGGCGCCGCCCGCGCCCGTGTGCCGCGAGCGGCAATTCACCACCAACGAGCCTCATTTACTCTAATTAGCAGTGTCATGAAACCGCGCGCGCTCTCCGTACGTACCTACACGTGTGTCGTCACATTATACTCTTGAAAACGCGCAAATTAATCATATTGCCAGACTCAAATAAAAGCGATACAAGCCAAAATATATATTTTTTAATACAGTTGCTCAAAAAGTGGCGTATTGCAGGGACGTATAGCGTTCGGGATGTGGGCTATAACATACTAGAGCTTTTTCTTTATCTTTTCCGAACTCGTGCGTTCTCTTTCCCAACTGTCAAAATAATGTCTATTAAAAAGAAAAAACGAAACAAGAAGTTTTTACAAAAAAAAATCATAGAAGTTTTTATGATTCATGCAAATATTTCTAAAAAGAAGCTACTAATTTGTTTCAATATCAGATTTAATGATTTGATTCAATGAGTTAGGTTAGGTTTCATTTCATTTCATTTCATCTCATTAAATTTCATTTTCATTTCATATCAATAAAAAAATTCTACTGAAGACTTGGCTGTATGGGCATAGTTCCCTTTGCCTACCCAGAATGGGTGAAGAAAGCAAAAAAATCTCTGCTTGTAATTTTTTACGGTTGGCGTCATTTTCCAAAAATCTTCTTTGCGAGTTTAGTTGTTTGTTGCACAAAATGAGTAATTTCGACGATATTTTATTTGAATTAACACCACCGGAACTCAGTATAATTGCACAAAATGCTTCGGAGAACATTTTACCGGAAAAGTCATACGAAATTAATAATAGTTTGTCTCAAATAGTAAATATGCAACCTAAAACTTCCCCAGTTGGTATAAAAAACTATACCAATTTCAATGTATATGTGAATTATAAAGAAATAAATGATTAGTTAGTTGAGTTTATTGTGTTTTTATTATTTTATTAAATTGCTTCATTCTTTCGCAACTGTATTAAAAATATTTGTTCAGTACACGTGCGGAACCGTTATTGCAACTTGTTCCGACTGACAACCTTCACCTTCGGCTGCTCCTCGGCTCGGGTAGACTGTCGGAACTCTTTGCAATGACAGGCTTTCCGCACTCGTAATGAAATATACTATTATGTATTCATTATGTCATTTTACATGTTTCAATGTTTTCTTGATATAATATGCTCTCTCAGTTAAAAATCAGTTCAATTAACACTAATAAGGGCGCATACCTATCGAGTTAGTAATATTAGTTATTTTACTTGGAGCGCTCGTTGCGACCAATAATCGCTATTGAGATTAAGAATGATCCACAAGAGCCGATGGTGTTTATAAACGTCTTTATAGTGAGTTTGTCCTCAGCATCGATGGTCAGTTACACGGAGCCGGTGAGCAACTGTGGGAACGCGGCGATGGCGGCTGCCGCGGTGGAGGCGGCGGCGGCGGCGGCGAGCGGGTCGCGGCGCTCCGACACGTTCATTCGCCGGTGGACGTTCGACAACAGCCGGCAGCACCGGCAGCGGCGCGCGCCCGCCCGCTCCTCCCGCGAGCCCATCGAGATGCAGGTGTTCGCCGAGCCCACCATGTGACCCCCGCAATAAGGTAGGGCCCGAACGGCGGCCTTCGGGGCCACGCCGTTCGCCCCTTTCCCCTATAGATACGTTCTCACTGAACGCACCCCCGATGGACACATCTTACGCACAGTGGTGTCTCATTGAAACCTACCCACGTTATTCAATAGTTTTATGTATTTTACCGATATTATTCGGCAACCGATCCTGGCATGAACCTGTCAGTGTGCGTGATGTCAATTGCAATATAAAACAAACCACTGACAAATTATTTATGATACAAGTTGCATCACTGATTCTGTAAATCGTGGATATTTACAATTTTATATATTTGGCTATGAATCTATTATCAAAAAAAAACTAATTACAACGTGGCGATCGCGTCAGTGAACCCTATCTGTCACGAATTGTTTTTGTTAAGAGGCCGTATGCAATTTTTTTTCGATTTCGCTGATTTACGTGATTTTACAGTAATGAATTTACGGCTAAAATACTATATTTCTATAGGTAACTTTTAATGCAAGAATTTAAGAAAGATCATTTCAATTTTTAAACGAGCTACTTTTTTAATTTTATTATTTAATTTTGATTAATCGACCTCAAAGATGCGGCTGTTTTTGAATTTTTGCTATAAGAGGTTTAGAATATCACATATTTACGAATCGTTTTGACGGTATGAGAAAAATACAGTTTATTGTTATGAAAGTTATTTATACAATAAACGGAGCACTTTTTACCTCTTTATTATAATAATTTTGAGTAAAAAATATTTAATTGAGTAAATTTTAGAGAAAATGGGCAATGAATTGCTTTTGAATTCGGCTACTTAAAACTCTCATTTATTAAAATTATTTCTTTTTCTTTCTAAATCTTTCATTAAATAAAATAATAAAAATAAATAGGTAGCTATTAATTAGATCATAATTAAAATTATATTTTAGGTTGTGAATTAAAACTTGTAGAAATACAGTATTTTAACTGTAAAATCACGATTGTTAAATCACATACATCAGCGAAATCGGCAAAATTGTGAATACGGCCTCTTAACAGCAAGTATTACAAAGACATTCATATTGTGAATATCCCACGATACTATTATAATAAAGTATATGATCTCATAATTGTTTAAGTTATGAACTTTACAAAGTCAATAAGTATATATTATTTAAGCTGTCATCACAATTACTCAAGTGGTGTTTCTAATTTACTACAAATTTTTAACATTGATATCTATATTTTTAACATGACTATTAACAATTATTACCTAAATAGCGTCGATGGCAAGTTCAATTCCATGTTAAGAGAAACATAAAATGTATGAAAATGCAATATTTTTTAAAGTATCATCTATTGGAACAACGATGGATGTCAAGTTTGACAGCTGTTTATCAAAATTATATATCGGAAATAAAACTTCCGATGATATCCACATTCCGTAAGGTAGAACATAATTCCAGACCATAGGGAACTATTGGCTCAAGATGCAATTGTATGCAACAAAATTTTAGAAAAATATACGTTCGATAAAACCAATTGGCATATTGTTTTGTTTCTAAATTCCTTCTTTTTATTTCGGCCTATAATATAATCTATACACACTAAATGCATATAGATTATTTTCACATGGAGTTCACTATTATACTATCTACTTGGTCTACCGGTAAACTTTGGCTCAAGTAAGTTGCCCTAACAGGCTAGAAAAAAAAAAACACTCTGTATAGTTGGCATGTCTCTTACATAATAATAATAAAATTAGACAGCTATTGGAGCGTATGTAATAGGTTATATAATTAATTAGGCTCTGGAAAATGTAAAATTTTACCCGCGTCAAGCAAAAAATGTCTGTGTGTTAGCTAAGATGTGCAAGCACCTTGGTTTAATAGGGTGACGGACTTTTAAAAATCCACTTGCTAATTTAATATTAACGAAATTTTATATTTAATGATACTAAGTATAGTGATATAATGGCAATGTACGTTTCACGGTAATAAGTTACTCTCGTTTTATTTAGTTATTTTAAGAGTGGTAATGTGTATATATTTAACTTCTACTGTAGTTGTCTGACTACCGCGCAGACTAAAGAACTAATATTATTTATGGACTCATGGTATCTTAAATTTAAAAGCGATCACGGACGTATGTTTTGATACGACACTCTTTAATGTAGCGTTTACAGCGGATGACAAAGGCAATACAAGGCGATGTGAAACTTAAGGTAAGTAAGCAATTGATAACAAGTAGGTAGCGGCGTAGGGATGTGACGACCTCATCGCCCGCTGGCCGTGCGCTCCGACCGGCCGCGGCCTCCAGGCGCCGCGGACGGGCGGAGGACCCAACCCGGTGCAATCAGTCTACGGTGACACGACATGCTTCTCTCATAATTTCTTAACTTCTCTAAAGGGCATATAATACATTTTAAGATTTTAATGTTTTTTTTGTAATATAATAAACCGTAGAAATTCACGCCCGTTTAGTAAATTTAATAGTATACAAAATTTTATTATGTATTTACGAGTGTTTTCTTTATTTATTTTTTTCAGCTCTTCTTGTGTTAGAGTTGTGTCACCGAATATTAATTGTAAGCTATGTAACTATTAGTGTAAGTTATGTCATGACCCGCAGAGCACTAGATGATCCACTCAAGTACAACCCAGCTTTTAGTCAATATTCCGGTTTACAGTTTATAAAGTGTCCTATGTTTAATTAATAGCCATGATTTAAGCAGATTTCAAACAACGAACGAGAAGATAGATTGAGTAGTAGGTAGTCACTAGTAGGTATTACAAATATCTGCTAATGTAGGCTAAGCATTCAGATTCGTTTGTGCGTGCTCTGTTGGTGTGTGTGCATGCGTAATTGCAGTGATTTTACGAATTTAGATTCGTAAAACCGAAAGTTAATCATAAAATTAAGGTCTATTTTTTGTACTAATCTGGCTATTCGACAAAAATGATCGTCGGTAGCTAGATAATTGTTCCTTTTAAATGTTCTAGCTAAGGGGAAATACGACTTATTCGATTATAAATACGATGCAAAACAACCACGTTTATCATAATACATATCATCTATATTTACATGTGTGTACATTGATCGTATCGATAAACTAAACAGAATTAGTATAATAATTAGATATGATATGACGAATAAGATAAATACATAATAAAAATAGCTGCCTGTCAAATATGTATACATATTGACAATTACTACAACAAACACAGTCGTTACCACAGATATAAATAGATGACGCGAGTGTAAGTACTTCGCGTGCCAAAAGGGAGAGCTCTTCTTTGACACTGTTTCGCGCGGACAGGGAAGTCGCATAAGGTTGCATGACCACCAAGATGTGTAGCGAGAGATGTGTTTTACCTGACATATAGGATCGCTTCGTATTCACGTTATAACTCTAATGTCAGCCTAACTAAAGCGGTCTTATGACATCATGGTAGGCAGAATAAAGTGGCACCCTTTGTTTTCATGCGGATGGAGGGACTTGCGTTATCTATTTAGATTTATGTCTATGGTCGTTACTCATTATTACATATTATTGTATGTTTCCGTCTTTCGCTCACTTATCGTCACCATCGCGATCCACACACACACGACACAAAACCCATAATTATTCATAGTTTATATTCCGGGTGAGTCCCAATCGAAAGCTGCATGAAAAACAATGGTAGGTGTAATGTGACACCATTTCCTAGGAAATGCGGTTAAAAAATTAAATGAACTTAAACACTTGTGTTTACCATCATAGATTTGTGAGAGTATTGCAGGTGCAGAGCACGTATTGACAATATTTGTTATTTTATGTACTTATATGCTGGTGGGCCGTACCTGTATATTGTCGTTAGTGATCAATCGGAGAACATCGGTCGGAATTAACTCGCTAGTACAACCACACCATGCGATGTTCAACGCACGCTAACCCTCTAATGCACGGTTACACAAGCGATTAAATGCGGACTGAACGTTTGCGCCGATGCCCAATAATGGTTGGTTACATCTGTACCTTCGCTACATAGACGCAGGTGCAGCTCGTGCATTCAAATATTATACTGCAAGCCTCCTCTCCACGGTACAGAGGATTCCAATATTTTTTCGTGATCAAAACTCTGACCAGTTTCATCCAAATCCATTCCGCTTAAAAAGCTACATTTTGATTAATTCGATGATAGTAATAAATAGAATAGGGTCACATTTAAGAAGTAAGGCAAGATGTAATCATCCGAACGCTAGTTTGAGGCTCCCAAGTCCGTTCACGCTACGCGAACCTGTGCTCCACGTGTGCTCGGTTCACGTAGCGTGGACGCATCATAAGATTTTGACTCTTTACACGATCAAGCATTTGCGTCATCACAGTCTGTTCAGGTATTTTACTTTTATTATTGCCATCCACCTGCATAGTTTAATCTTTTTACACCATAAAATCTTTCTCAGATGCTTTCATCGTTCTTCTGTCTCTTCTGCCCAACTTTTGAAACTATACATTACAACAGGTATATCAAAGAGTTGACTTTCTCCAATTAATTCAGAGGCATCCAGTAATGAAAAAAATAACCTGCGACATTTATTTGAGAGAGGTAGGGCATAACGGACTCTCCCCCAAAAAAGAAATCGGAGCAGCCCGACTGGGGAAGCACCTCTACCTTACAGAAGATCGCAGCCAAATGACATTGCTTTAAAGTGGTGTCGTATTCCTGCGGTGAGTAAGGTCGCCAGAGCTCCATGAGGAGGCGCCGTACTGGCAGTTGTGGTACCAAGTAACACTGCGCTTTGTCCCCTCTACTGCCGGTACAGTAGCTCTTCTCAACTCCTCTTTATGCCACTTCTGGGTGTGAAGAGATTTTCATAGGTTGTGAGACATATGGACCGCAAACGCAAGCTTCAAAAACCCGGACCCACCGAACCCACCCGGATATCTATAGTACCTAAAGTAAAAATAGCATAAGCATTGTGTAAATATTGCAGCGAACTCAACATTGGTTGTGAATATGTATAATGAACGGAGGTAAAAAGATGTTAATATTATGAACCGGTCAGATAGAAGATGAATAGATTATAATGAACTCCAAACATATAACATGACGCGGAGGACAACGGACCAACATCTCTAGGACATCTGCACCCCAAGTGTAAAGATTTGACGTTAGTAAACGCTCACTAATGCGTTTGCGACACTATCTATAGGAATTGGCACAGCGCCTCTACCGGAATATTCATGGTACTCATTTCTCCCATACAAATTTATAGTTAACGCAAACGCATTAGTAAGCGTTTATTAAGACTGCGTATAAAGCAAAATAACAATCTTAAAATGGAAATTTTACCAAGTAAATAGTATTTAAATGAAAAAATATTTTTATATGGGTATTTTCATTATATACGCGAGGGTTCTATCTGAGCAAAAACATAATGGAATGAAATTTCCTCGATAGAAAAAAATCACAAAGGTACGCACGGCTACAGATCAAGCTATACATTTTCAATATAAGCTGACCTCTCATTGCAGGGAAATCCTATACAATGCGAGATCAGCTTATACTGGAAATGTATAGCTTGATGTGTTGCCGTGTGTACCTCTAATAATAATGAATTTTCGGTTTCATTCGTTCATGATGTATCTAATTAAGACAAAAATTCGATAAATAATATCACTAACATATGACCTAGGGCTGCTACTAACGATTTTTTAAAATATTCTATACTTTACGAGTTATTTAGATAAAAAGCGCTTAGTTCATTTTTGTTCCGCGGAACACACTATCTCCATCTCATCTGCACGCGAAGATTAGACATAAGTTTGTTTCATCTGACATTGCCATATTTTTCTGGCTTGGTACGCACTCTTAACGTCATATCTTTACACTCGGGGTACAGATACTCCATTCGCGAGTCTTATTGCGAGATAGCAGATCGAGGTCGAACCAATCACTTCACGCTTACTAGCACACTATCACCACCTATCACGTTCATCGCGCCACAAATATTATCCTTGTTTCACGCACACAATATCTTCTTCATCTAACGATCCATCCACAATTCTCTACGACGTCAATTTAAGCTCTCAACTAATTTATCATCGCTAAATCATTCCCCATAACACTTCCATTACATGTTCAATATCATGCCATGCTTAGCTATAATCCATAACCTAACTTAATATTAATTGTATATTCAGATAGTTTAGAACTAGTATTGATAGTTTTAGATATAAGTTTTCCTTAGTCAGATAGTTTAGTACTAGTATTGATAGTTTTAGATATAAGTTTTCCTTAGTCAGATAGTTTAGTACTAGTATTGATAGTTTTAGATATAAGTTTTCCTTAGTCAGATAGTTTAGTACTAGTATTGATAGTTTTAGATATAAGTTTTCCTTAGTCAGATAGTTTAGTACTAGTATTGATAGTTTTAGATATAAGTTTTCCTATGTACTATCTCTCGAGGACGGGCACGGCCGACGCCGAGGATTCAGAATAACTGAAACCAACTAAAATATATACGCCCATTATTTGTACTCTGTATTTTCTGTTCCTTTTTTTAACTTGTCAAAAATAAATTTGTTTCTTTTTTCATTCACATTGCCAATATCAGGTCGCTGATAGCCAGCCCCTCTCCTTTCAAATTCGAACCAAACATTCAGTTTGCAGATTCGATCTCAATGTTAACCTTTCCTTCTTAAGTAGTTAAAGTTAAAGAGTAACGTCAGCTTATCAGATTTCGTCCATAATTAGTCACTCCTTTAGGAGATTTTAAGTAATAATCTAGTTACTTAACCCGAGTAGTTAAATAATGGTTAAGCTAAGTTATGTCTTCACATTCAAGTCACATCATACATCATAGTCACAGCCATTAAGTATAACACGGTTTTATACAGGGTTACAGGGAAAGTCGTACTGAATATTAAAAGACGTTATTATTCAGATCATTTCTGATGGATTTGATTCTGTAATATGGTGTCCGAAACATAACCGTTATGGAGATATTGAATTTTGAAGATAGAGCTCCTAGGGTCGAATTTTTTGATGTATTGTAGTTAGAAAGCATGTCTATTAATAAAAATGATTAACAAAAACTGAACCTACTACTAACAGCTTAAAAATACTGATCGAGAATGGTTTGAATTAAATAGTTTTAACTAAGTGTTTTTTTTAATTTTTTTTTTATACTACTTAGCAAACAAGCATACGGCCCGCCTGATGGTAAGCGGTTACCGCAGCCTATGGACGCTTGCATCACCAGGGGTGTTACTCGCGCGTTGCCGACCCTGCAGAAATCTCTTCACACCCTTTTTGAAGAACCCCATGCTGTACTACATTTAAAACGCTTTAATAAAATGTGTAGAACTTCTACGTCTTTTTAGCTATTCAAAAAGGTATAAAATCTACTAGGTACCTATGTTCATAAAATCTTAATATAATGTTATTTGAATAGGCCCAATTGGTAGTACAACATAACGGTTAAGTTTAGGACACCATATTACAGAATCAAATTCATCAGAAATTACCTGAATAGTAACGTCCTTTAATATTCAGTACGACTTTCCCTGTAACCCTGTATACTATGCTTGTTTAAACAATACTACATTGTTTGATTAATATTCCATCAAAACCAGCACACGATGACCGACTCATGGTTAATTGATATAAACCACAATTTATGGATCAAGTTCTGATTGCAAGAAGCGTTTGGACGACGGTTTTAATTTTATAACACAATATTTTTCAAAACTATTTTACACTATCAACTCATCATACTTATGTTAATTACGGTATACTTTATACTCAGGTTGGAGTTATGAGAGACATAAGTAGGAATAGCTTTAGGGATAACACAATAATACTACGAAAAAGGTAAAAAAAAAACATTTAAATAGGTCATAGTTGATAAGGTATACCCTAAGTATAAGAAATCAATTAGTTCTTTATTCATATTTAGTTTAAAAAATTCAACAATTTATCGAACAAAATTCACCTCAATGGTTGTATTAAGAACCACAAATAAATTTTATTGCTTAGTTTATTTAAGGACTTCATTAAAGCTTGCCAACCCTGTTAATATCCAGGGAAATATTTTACTTATAACCATTCCATAAAGTGCATATTTTTGTTGAAATACCTATTCTATGAGATTATATATTCCTATATTTCAAATTTACATCCTTACAACTCACATGTTTCCGTACGTACCAAACCCGTTGACAACTATTAATTTTTTTATGAAAAAAAAAATGAGTTAGTTTTATTAAACCCCGGACGGGTAAAGCAAAAATAGAGAATGTACATTAACCGATCAAACAAAGTTATAAAATGAAAATTAGAATAAAATGAGTAAAGGTTAACTTTATGTTAACGACCAAAAAAAATTAGATTTAGTGAAAACCGTGTAAAGAACAATTTTCTTATAATTTGATAGTAAACATCTTCAAGATGTGTGTTTATATATTATTATTTGCCTAGAGTGCTGGCACTAGTCCCTGTTACCGACACCGATGCGTACGGTACATCACTAAACAAAGCCTACCTACACCGAACACACGTACACTCAGTAGCAACATCGCTTTGAGCCGGTGCGGAGCGGCAGGCGACCGGGCGTCAGCGGTCGGGTCCCAAAGCACCGCGGGGTACAAAATATGATCATATATAAAAATCTATTCTAATAACATATTATATCTACTATGCTGTGTGTTTGTATTCACCAATTATAAAATATAGATTAGTTATTGCACCTAATTAAGATTTCCGAATAACATTAGACATTCACTGTGTGTGTGTATATATATATATAGGTCACATTCGGCCAGTATTGTTTAAATTCCATGTTAGTTTTGATTTGGGAATTTTGGGATACATCTGGTATCACCAAAAATTGTTTCAGTTCGTCACGCAAATAACCGTGCATTTTGTTTTAATTAGCCACACCAATAGTTTTATAAAGGCTTAATATCGTCAGCAAAATCGCCGTTGGATAGTTTATTACGAATCACAATGACTCCGTACATATTTATCACGTGAATAAATGTTTTTCGATGTTCACAAAATTGGAACTGAGTCATATCAATTATAATTTAATGTCTCAATAGTTAAACAAATTGACACGTTTCGAAATCGAGGTCTAAAATATAATTATATTTCAATTGTCAATTGTAAAAAATATTTATTAACTTGAATATGCTATAGCCTTACCCCTTTATTCATTATAAAGTTATCAAACGTTGATTAGCTAAAATTCCGAAGTCTTTATCTGACAGGTGACATTTGGTGATCGAAAGAGTGAGACTGGACACACTGTTGCACTGATTTAGTTAAAAAGCTATTATGAATAAGGAGGTAAGTCTAGTAACTTAATTCCGTGTCACCAAGTCAATTGTTCCAATTATAACACGAGGAATCGTTCCGGATATCGCGATCAAACTAATATTGAATTGGCCGAGAGCCGTGACAGATAACAGCGTTAACTTCTCATGGATTAACTAGCAGAATCATTTCGATCTGACTAACAGAAAAGTAGGTATCTTAATATTTGATAATTTATGGTTCGGATTAGGTTACTTTTGAGAGCCTTGTTTGACATTTTTACAACTACTATAACCGAAATATATCCACGGGGTGCAAAATATTGGATATAATTGAAATACAAATATATAAAATAACTTTAAGCTGTATATATACTATATATGTCGGTAAAGGTCGGTTAACTAAAACTGGCACGTACACCGTACTCACACTTACGCAATTCTTAATTTCTTTCTATCTTTCTTCTTCATACTCATAAACTTGACTCGTGCGAGTGAGACGGATAGACTTTTTATGATGCGTATAAAGTACGACATCACAAGCGCACGTACACAAGCACGACGTGTAAATGTGTTGAACGTGCCAGCTTTAGTTTACGGTCCTGTATATTTATAACTTGCTAAAATATGTTTTCCCACAAACTTTACCTTGGAGCACAAAAATGTCATTCGGATCATTTAGTAAACAATATTTTTCGTTATTTACTTACTTTTATACAAATTAATAATAGTTAACCTACATTGAACAAAAATGTACCTATACATGTAAATGTTACTATATCATTAAGCCACTGTCGACAAACAAACACCGCAGTATGCAGTATACTCTATTTCACATAGGATGATTCGTCAAGGTCAAGGGTTTTTTACCAATATGTACTGAAATTCCATTTGATTACTCTGAAATAGTAGTACATATTCATGATAGAGACAAGAGTCACAATAGAGATAGTCACAATATTTCATGAAACCTTGCTCTATCATAGTATTCCTTTATTATATCGAAATGAACATAACCATCGAGAAATCTAATAAAATACCATGTGTCATCGAACTCATGCTATCTGAAATCTACTATAGTAAGCCAGTACCTCGAGTGTAAAGAATTAACGTTAATAAACTCATACTAAAGCGTTTGAGTTAACTATAAATTAGTATGGGACAAATTAGTACCATGAGTATTCCGCTAGAGGCGCTGTTTCAATTCCTATAGAGAATTGTCGTAAACGCAAACGCGTTAGTAACCGTTTACTAACGTATATTCTTTACACTCGGTACTGGTCCACCATGTATCACATTTTTGTCCAATTAGGTACATAGATATATATTTGTAAGCACCAATGATTTAACGCATCCATGCACTCGGGTCTTACTCAGATGCTGGCTTTGTTATAACAACTTGTAAAGTCAACATGTTTAATGCAGCTTATCAGCGACTAGCTGAAAACGTAAGGAGTCCGAGAGACCGAGGGATTCTAGTCTGTCGATACTTTGAATTATTGGTGCTTTGGTGTTCACCGTGTGTCGCATTTATTAGTTATTTCAGAACATAAATGCAAACTGATATATAACATAACGTTCAATATAACGCTTGTAGTATTACTGATGACATTTAAATAATGTACAAATATATATATGTATTTAGTATATATGTGTGAGGGTTGATGTCACCGAGCGAGTTGTCAACTATCTACGCAACGAGAGGACAACCGACGCGCGCTTGCATTCTTCGCACCAAGTCGGAATCGGAATCGAATGTCAATTTCATATCGATATTGAACATAATATAATATTATAACTTTGTATATTTATTCCCTTTTTATAATTATTTTAATGTGTTGCCTTGTTGTTAGATTAACAAATGCATTTTTTTTCTTAATAATTAGAGAAGTTAAATATATATTTTGAAAATTATACTAAAATCTAACCGAGGAATTATCCCGTTCCTGTTTATGAAAATTATTAATAAACATTTTTTATTTTATTTTTTAACTGTTTTTTTTTTCAGTTAAAATAATATAGTATTTTCTTTCTCTTTATATGCTTAGCGATAACGTGTAGTGTAGATAATAATATTATAGAATAAGGAGTATAATAATTGTAGATAATAAATGTATATAGTAGGTATATTGTTTAATTCTCCTGTACCACCCGAGATGCGTTAAACGTGTAGTACATCGTCTGTACTGGGAGCTAACAACGTCCGGAGGAACCCTATTTTAATAAGGGTAAGGTGTAGTAACACAACACCGTAATACTGCGAAGCGTGTATAGTTGAGTTTAACTCGAGGCTTCAGGGAATGCATAAGAACATTGTAAAGATATAAAAAAATATAAATGTAATAAAAAAGTAATTTAAAAAAATTAAATCGTCTTCATACTACACTAGCGAAATATTTTCAATCGAATACGTCGTGCTCTTTCGCTGACTTCAAATCAGTGTCATTATATGTGAATATTTTGCAGTTCGAATAATATTACATAAATCCGTTCGAATTGATAATCTCCTTTTTTTTGAAGTTGATTTAAAAAGTAAGGTTCATTTATGTAACTATCTGAGTCGTGCTGAAGACACCCTCACAGAAATGGGTAGATTTTTGTGTAGTAAATTAAATTCCGTATAGTCGCGTCCCGGTGTGAGCTGACCCTAACATAATAATCGAAAGAATTATGTTCAATAAAGTATATACGCCTAGTATTTAAAGCCAAGATATGACCCGTAAATCTCTGTAGCAAGAGATATTTCGACTCGATATAATTTTTTTATGTATTTACAACGTTCTTATAACAAAACAGAAAGAAACGAGAGTAAAATTTGATTGGTTTTATGAATTGTACGATCACCTTTCGTTTCGCTGTATCTCTATGGGACATTTTGTATAACTACATCTACACCAATAATAAAGAGAGAAAATTTGTAAGTATTTTTGTTTGTAATGAATAAACTCAATAACAAATGGCAGAATTTTAAAAACTCTTGCACCAGGGTTAAGCTAAATTATAACTGAGTAACATAGGCTAAATATTTAAAAAAAAAAGGGAACCCTAGGAAAACTCCAATAGTAAGGTATAGGCTACGGTAACTGCTTACCATCAAGCGGGCCGTATGCTTGTTTGCCACCTTAGTGGCAAAAAAATAAAAACCTCCAATAATGTAAACGAAATTTCACCGAGGCGTCGCCGGCTAGTAACAGCTAGTGAGATATAAGGTCAATTCAAACCCTTAGGACCTTATATGTAGGTATTAGTAGAAAAGTTGAAAGAATTGTGATGACGTATTGAGTGATGTTAGTAAGCACTATGTAACTTTGCAAGCTCGCAAACCATGAGGCCATTTAGTAGGTACAATATATGTGGGGGGAGAGAGGATTAGTAATCCTCAAATCGGAGTGTCGCATCTCATTACCTGTACCCCTACACGTTCCAGTAACCATGTAGAAAGAAAATCCCAAGCGTATCTATTTTTAGCGTATAATATTTACTGTTTTGTAAATTAAGTCGTTAAGCAAAAGATGAATACATACGTGTCGAATTGATAATCTCCTTTTTTTTGAAGTCGATTCAAAAGAGATTGTCAATTCGACACGTATGTATGTAATATTATTGGAACGGCAATATATTCACATGTGATAATATATCTATTAGGGCTTCCAAACAAATATACAACATTTTATAGGTGTATGTATGTATAGTTGTATGTTTGTATGTATTTTTGTCCACGCATATTTCCGAAGATATTAATCTAATTGTGATTCTTATTTCATTGGCTTCCATTTACTTCAACTTAGGGAACAGTGCAAGTTTCATCGAAATCGGTTCAGTAGTTTTTAAGATTTGGACTAATATGTGTGACGGCCTGGCTGATTGATACGAGCTACGGGTGTGGTTTCAAAGGGAAATTATCTCAAAACCTTGGTCAAATTCTAGTACATGTAAGAAAATCTTAAAATTACGAAATAAAAAAGTAATAAAAAAAAATTGAAGTCTATTTTTTTTATTACTTTTTTCATTACGTCATATGACAAAAGGGTATGAATGTATAATGTATAAAGCGAGACAGTTCTGATGCGATGATGATGATTATGATGAGAACCTATTCAGTTATGCGCTATGTATGCCTGTAGTATAATGTGAGTAGCGAGATGTTTAAAACTTAAGGTGCATAAGCGATTAAAGCTGGGTATGTCACAGTAAAAAAGAAAGCCGGCATATACGTAGGTGTACTAGTATAAAAATCTGTCCCAAAGAATTAGATTGTCTATATTTTTTCATTTTGAACCGAGTTCAGCTTAATGAAACAAACTCTGATTAATAGCTTTATCCCGAGGGATGTAGCGTTTTTCTGGCTATTTTAATTTCATTGCGACATATTGTGTGTGAAGGGGCGTAAACAGATCTTTACAGAAGAAGAAAGAATTATAGAATATTTTCTTTTTTGAATGAACTGTTTCTTTTTAATCTACTTCAAAAAAAGGAGATTATCAATTCGACACGTATGTGTGTAATATTGTTGGAACTGCAATATACACATGCATACACAGCATACACAGCATGGGGTTCTTCAAGAAGGGTGTGAAGAGGTTTCTTCAGGGTCGGCAACGCGCGAGTGATACCCCTGGTGTTGCAAGCGTCCATAGGCTACGGTAACCGCTTACCATCAGGCGGGCCGTATGCTTGTTTGCCACCTTAGTGGTATAAAAAAAAAAAAAAAAAAAAATACACATGATACATCTATTAGGGCTTCCAAACAAATATACAAAATTTCATAGGTGTATGTATGTATGTTTGTCCATGCATATCTTCGAAGATATTAATCGGATTGTAACCATTCTTTTTTATTGCTTTACATTTATTTCAACTCAGGGAACAGTGCAAGTTTCATTGAAATCGATTCAGTAGTTTTCAAGATATAGACAAATATGTGTGACGGCCTGGCTTATTGATACGAGCTACGGGTGTGGTGTCAAACGAAAAACATCTCAAAACCTTGGTCAAATTCTAGTGCCTTTAAGAAAAACTAGACTTCAAATCAGTGTCAGATTAGAGATATTTCGTACTTTTTAGTGTATTTTGAAGACGATTGAGTTTCTTTAAATTACTTTTTTTATTCATTATTAAATTTTATAAGTGAAATGAAGAATAATATTACTTTAGTTCATACAAAAAAAATAAGTATCCTGGGAGACTCACGGCCATTTGATCTAAGCTTGTAGCATGGAAACCTGAACTGATATACGATTTACTTACACCCATACGCAGAACAAATATTTATTACACAAATCTTTATACTGACAGGGAATCAAACCTACAAGCTGCGGTGGCAGTCAGTTCATCCGACTTCTACGTAAACCGCCTAGTTTTATACTATCTCACGACTCAAATGCAGAAAAAATAAAACTAAATGTACTTTTTCAAATGAAGAAGATTCATTAAAGGTTTATTAACACTGTACTGAATAAGTATATATGTAATGTACAGTGAGCTCCTTGTTAGAGGCACTGATGTCAAAGTAAGCGTCCGCGCAAGTGTTAGATCAATATCGATACTTACCCCGGCCCAACTCGGCGAGCTGAGGAGCTCCCAGCTTCCACTTGTCCGCACTGGTTAGTATTCAAGCTAATGGTTGAAGCAAACAGAATTAGCGATCGAGTAAAAGTCTCCCGGGGCGGCGGGCTGTCCTTTAATCTCAATTATCAACTGGATATCAATCGAACTTAACTCAGCTTGAGCTAGTGATTCTGTGATTTTGCCGCTGCTGTTACTCGACTGAGAGTTTTTAGTTAGTATTAGTATTATGAGAGGGTAGTTACGACGAGTTGATTAATGTTTAATATTTCAATAAACAGTGTCGAAGAAGAAACACTGAAACTGGTCGATGAATTCAATTGCCTGGACCACCCGCTTATTTTGTGATTTGAGATGAATAAAGATACCGTGGACTGCGATCAAGTGTGATTTTACCACTTTAAACCTATCGACCAGTTGCAAGGTTCACACCTCATTGAGTCACGTAGGTACGGTAACATTTTGACACAATTACAAATTATATTATTTACCTTGGTAAATAATTATATAGTAAAGTAAATAGTTCAGTTTTATGTTTCACTTTGCAAATTCAACTTCCTAATATATCGTTTGATAACACTCAGATCCGTGAATGGTAACGTATTTTCATTAAATCTTATATAATGGTACTTTATGAGGGACTAGACCCGGGTAAAGGATATTTCCATTGAACGAAGGTGAAACTGCGGCAACTGCGGGGCGAAAGCTATAGTATTGTATACAGGGTGGAAATTTGAGACGGGTCAGTAAGAGCAAGCTACTTTAAGGGTCGATGCCACCCTAATATGGTCTTAGGAGACTATTTCTTACTATTTGAATTAATGCTATCGAATTTTTAAATTCCGAAAAAAAAAATTACGTCCTTTCCTAAGTTTCGCGAAAAGTTTTTACGATTTGTGACATTTCCTGTGCCATAACCTAACTTTCGTCCCATAGAGCCTCTTGATCCTTGACAGGATCGATTAAGCTATTAATATTTAAAATCACCGTTTTCTCACATTAATCTTTATCAAAATCTGTAGATGCCGATAAAAATAACTCAAAAAGTAAGGGATAGTCTCCTGAGACCATTTTCGCGTGTCTTCAACCCTTAAGGTAACAACTGCCCTTCCTGACCCGTCTCATTGCGGCATGTATAATACCATTCTTATATGTGCTCTAAGCTTTTGATAACATAAGAGTATGAAACAATCGACAGTATTATGAAAGCTTTATAGATACAAATGTAATGTTGATGAAAATGCAATGTTCTCTTCGCCGCAAACACCGGCTGGATAGTTCTACTAGTTAACGAATCTATAAGAAGCACTTGATGTAGTTCAGGGCAGCATGCACAAATAAAAATATCACTGACATCTATTTTTTATTATCACTAATGAACCTTAGATGTACTACAAAAATGCATTTGGAGCCGTTTTATACATCCTTACATTACTATGTGCATAGTACACTATAGGTATTATGTGTGGTATAGACTTATGGTAAAGATAAAACTAATTACTATATTAGATACAAAAGCAGCCGTACTTATCAATTTTCTAATTAACATCTCAGTAAATAATTTGCTTCTTAACCTCTTAATTATGATATTTTCTACTTATACACGTTGGATCTTAGGAGCGAATTGACTAATCAGCGGCTAATCTCAAGTATTTTACACGTCTAATACCTTGTGTTGACAGATTGTATTCAATGTCGAACTTAAAACGTGGTGCAATGGCAATTTTACATCATTCCATTCGAAAATAAGAAAGTATTTTTATGTTATCTTAACACAGTGTCAGACAGCAGGGAGTGTTGCAGCATACAATACACATAGAATAATCTGATAACACAGCCGCCACCTTGTTAGTGCCACGTCACAGGCTACGAGCCACACAGGGGTCGGCCATTGTGTTATTGGACGACGCTACTTAGCAACTGAATAGGACTAAACGACATTTATAAGTAAAGAATATTCATAAGTAGTTATTTTTTCTACTGTGTATAGGCCTGTGTTTGACCACAAAAGTCAAGTGGTAAGAATGAAAAGAAAGTGGCCGAAGGTGGTAAGAATCCTAGAAGGAACTGGATTTCAAGTGCAACTGTCGGAAAACACCGATAGATCTTCTTCTCAGTCGGGCACTCTTGTCAGAGTGGTCGTGGTTGCAAAAGATGGTGTACATGGAGGGTCTTCAACGTCAATGTTCTCCTTTACTTGGGTTACTGCTTTTGCAATGCTTCTCCATTTATGGCGGTTCGTAGCGCTGCGAGAACACTGTACCATGGTAGATTGGGTTACCTTCCTGATAAGATCAGTCCAACGAGTGGGTGATCGGCCACGAGATCGATGCCGATAGATGCTTGGCGACAATTTTCAACTTGAGGGTGGTAGACAGCCAGATAGGTACTACAAAGTATCCTACCAACGTGCTATGGTTTCCTCGCGCTGTTGTCCTTCATGGAAAACTCAAGTTAATTGTGAGATTCGAACCCGGCACTTTCGTCTCGGTATCCGACGTCACCCTACCACTGAGCTATCATCGCCCTAAAAATATATTATATTATTATAGTTAAAATTTAATACGTTTATACGTAAGGCTGTATATATTTCATACAAGTAATTCCATAGGTGAAAGTTAGTGAAAGGATCAGGTGAATAATCAAATTAAAATTAAATCAAATGTTTAAAACATAAATAGGTTTTTATTAAAAAATATATTTCTAATACAAGCTTTTTAGGTGACTGTAATTTTTGTTGACTGTACTTGAATTGTTTTCCAATATACTAATGTATACCGAACTACATCTAGTTAATCCGACTGACTAGTTAGAAAGTGGGTGAAATTCGATTTGCAAGATTTGACCTGAACATACATACATACATTGCAAGTTTAATAAAAGATTGTAAAATATTGTCGATTAATATTACGAATGAATTGTAGTAATTAGCAATCGACGACGAAATAACAATGACGACTCCTACCCAACCAAACCAATTAGTGTGCGAACTTCAAAGCGTGTTTGTGGTTACCACTGATAATAAACTGATCCGGTCACATATAGACACATATAGATATAAAAACATTCGTGCAATGGCATGACGCTTCAAAAGCTTTTCTGAATATTTAATTGACTTTCACATTTATTGATGTTAAATTGTGTACAATGTGAAATGAGCGCGAACTTTCTGTTAAAAGTGTTATAGTAAATAAAGTTTAAAAAAAAACTGATATAACACCATATACTGTTTCCGTATAAGTCCACAGTTAGGAAGTGTGACGTGAATGTGCGCCGAGCTCCGACTTGGGGTAGGCTTGGGTACTTGTAAGAGCAAACTTTATACAAGTTGTAGATAATGGTCACGTTACAATCTCCGCGCCGCCGGTCACCTAGCTTACACATTTAAATGAGATTGATGAAGCCATTTAGATTTATGATATTCTATTATTAGACCGGGTTCTAGATAAGTTTAGTCTTGACCGGAGAGAAGAATGGTGAGAAATAGCTGAACAGCAAACTTCAATATTGGTTGATTATTAAAAATATGATAAGATGATACTTTCAACATTGTAGTATTTGTATCGATTTACAACAAATTGCGTCCACGACTGTAACATGCGTGAACAAAGGCATTCTTGGCTGGAAGACATCACGTTACAGATTACTAAAAACAGATGATGGCGGTTCTAAGACCAAAGGGCTATAGTTATCTTGTGAACGGAATGTTTTGTGATGCCAACTTAATGCACCTTTGTGCGTGCATTGTGTTAAATATACTGTATACAACTTTTGGATAACTGCAACCAAAGATAAAGAAGCTAATATCGTATTGCGTAAGTTTTCCTGTTAGAAAACAGCTCGAGATTTTCATTAAGTTATGCGAGTTAACGGGCGAAGGATTGTCGGGATTCTTGATAGAAGCGTTGATCAGTGTTGTTCAGTAATGTGCACCGTATCACTCAACTAGTAGAATCTCTGCACATTTGCAATATGAGTTGTCGCTTTCGAGAAATATTTTAATAATCGGGAAGAAAGAAATGAGATCTATGAAAAAAGTTTATCTTAAAATGTGGTCACTTGCAAGCTAAGGAGCCACAAATTCGACTGTTAAGGCTTTTCCTCTTAGCGATTCTGCGTAAATTGTACGAATAACATATATTACTAGGAGTAATATTATTATATACTTCATTAAATCCACAAAAAGGAGTCATGAATTAAGATAAATAGGTACTTACCTTTTATTTCAGACACGTGTATGCTTGTCTCGTGTCGTCAGCGCGCGTGTTGTAATCTATGGGATAGATGTAAAGCAGTAGGAGGTGGGAGGCAGGGTGCATGGGGGCGGCACTCACCGGCGTCGTCTTCGGCGGGCAGCGGGCCCACGGTGCCGAAGAAGCGCTTGTCCAGCAGCTGCAGCAGCTGCAGCGCGCTCTCGTGCACCGGCGCGCGCGGGCAGCCCGTGCACATCAACGTCACGTTGATGATCGCCGTATAGTGGTCGCACGGGTACTCCCTATACAACACAACACTATTATATTTATTTGCGCCAAAACATACAGCACGACTGGGGAAGTAGGTTCCACCTTACAGAATCTGGATGGTTTAGATTCACAAATCAGCCCGGCAGATGGCGGTGCAGTCGATAATATAACCTAGATACCCACAGTACCACCCAAACACATACAAAAAAAAACATTCAAATCGGTCCAACCGTTTAGGAGGAATTCAGTGAACGGGAGGAAAGTACACGTACAGTAGAATTTTATATATAAAGATAATATATATAAAAAGCATGATTAAAATCAAAATATTAGCTTTGCGTACTTCTTCCCGATATAAACTTTAACTATGCCAAATCTCACACTCCTGCGTGCGCGCAATAGGCTAATAAAAGGAACGAAAGTTTTTGCTTCACGTATTAATATAATAATAACACTTCAAACCCAAAATTTATATAATTTATTTAGCTGAAAAAACACTCAGTCTTTCTTCAACAGAACGCTAGGAGATAATATATCGATGCCTAGGAACGTACTTTATGAAGGTCATAACGTTGGACAACAAAGTGGCTTACTGTGGTGTGATGGAACGTACAGAAAACGTAGAAAGGAAACTGGAACACACAGTTAGGGGCTTGGCGGGAGATTTGCGGGTGGTAGCCGCCAGGCGGACCGGGTACTACAAAGTATCCTTCCAGCGAATTATGGTTTCCTCACAATGTCTTCCTTAACCGAGCGCTCAAGTTCATTGTTGAATTCCAACAGACGACTTCGCTTAAAAATTGAGCTGCCATCGCCTTTGATAATTGATAAAGAATACTAAAATCTCTAATTGAACAAATGGCTGTAACTTTGATGGAACGTAATTTAATTCAGTGCATTTTCCTTTATTCATTTGTTTGATCTATAGTGTGCATGTTTCACACGGTGCAATATCAACATTCGAAACAAAAGGCTTTAAAACAAAACAGATTTTTAAAAATATGATCGAAATCTCTTCCACGCTACGAAAATCGAACGAATATACCTATGAATGTGTTTTATGTGACAACACATCACAGAAACTGGGAATGTATAGTGAAAGAATATTCGGACACCAAAACGTATGGACATAGGGAAAAAACTCTGAATTCACATCAGGTTTCGTTTCGTGTTTTGGTATGAAATAAAAATAAACGTAGTTAGATTTTGATTCAAGATTGTATCACTTTTGATGAAGTCAGCAGATATAATGTAGGTGTCTACTGTCTGTGTGTGTGTCTGTATTATAGACAGTGAAACTCAGAGTTAATTTTCACTGAAATGATTAACGAGTTTTAGCGCCGCAGTAGATCAGAGCACCAACAAAAGTAAAATTACGATTCCAAAGTCATGAATCTCGCTAATTACATTATATATAATTGCGTGTACAGACAAACATAAGACAGAAAGTTTGGGCCACGCGCTACTTTTAACTTTGACCTGTGTAGGAAGTACGTTTTAGTGACTTCCTTCACAACACATTAATTTATTGGTACATCTCACTAATTAGTCAGAAACGATATCCTTACTAATATTATAAACTCGAAAGTTTGTATGTATGGATGTTTGTTACTCTTTCACGCATAAACTACTGAACGGAATTAGACAATATTTAGGATATGTTCTGGATTAACATATTTTATTCCGGGAAAACATACGATCCCTTGGGAATGCGGGTGAAACCGCGCGGTACAGCTAGTCAACAATATTTGTGAAAGTATGCGTCAACAATGTTATTAGTTTCATAAAAGCGGTCCTAAATAGTTATCAATGTAGCATGTGTAGTGATGTATAGCGAGAAATAACCTTTTGAGTTACAATTATTGGTAACTATATATAATACAATCGATACTATTCTTGCAATGGATGTTAATATTTTAAAAAATCTAAATAAATTAATATGGAGGCAATCTAGGTCGCATATAGGTTAAGGACATTTCATTGCAGCCCAGAATAAGTAATACAAGAAATGGCGGCCAAGCACGTCAGTAGTCTTATGTCTTACTTATTAAGGTACATGTGATGTCAAGTTACATTGTGATCGATTTCTTTTGTGTTCATTTATTTTAGATTGTGTCACCTTTAAGAGCCAAAGCACACTTGCTATTTTAAGCATCAGCGATCGAGCCGATCGGCGATTTAGTTGCTTTTTACAAAACTGCAATTGCGGCGATTATGCAATTTTTTGAAAGCTCTATGCAGCGACTGATGGCTAAAACGCGCGATCAAGCACAGCAAGTCGCCAAAACGCGATGCAGCCGCAAAATCATAGATCGGTGATACCTACTATACGTTTTTTTTTATACTACTTAGGTAGCAAAGAAGCATACGGCCCGCCTGATGGTAAGCGGTTACCGCAGTGTTACTGGCGCGTTGCCGACCCTGCAGAAATCTCTTAGGGATGTATGATGTGGCTCCAAATCTTGTTGGCAGGCCATACAGTAGTCTGTATTTCAGGTAAATGATCAAACACTAACCGATGTGTATACAAACAAAAATACACGAAATATAATGTACTCTTAATTTTAATGCTTTTTAGGGTGCCGGACCTTAAAAGGAAAAAATACGGAACGGGTTAGTTTGGATCCAAGAAAAAAGTGTTAAGTAACATTTCATGTGAGAAGATATTTGCTTAAAGGATCCTAAAAATATATATTATTTTTACAATTTTATGTTCAGTAATAACGATATAGCTAAAAATGTGCAAAAATGACCGTTCCCGCCTATTCTCCTAGGTTTCTAAAGCTACAATTTTGATTTTAATAGGGTTAGTAGATATTAAGCCATAGATTACAGGAAAACTGCGGATAATTATGTCTACGTAATAGTTGCGGTAAAAAAAGGGAATTTTAATAAAAGTAGGTAGCACTTTACTATACTTAACAGTACTTTTGATGGTCTTTTAACCGATATATGTACTATAAATCCATATCAAATACAAGTGGAAATTAAATTTGTCTTGTATATTACGTCATTTATCATATAGGCGCCGATCCCACAGAGAGAGTTCTAGAGTTTTGCGTTGTGTGTTCACTATTGTGCACACAGCAAGCAGTCTAGAGTTCTGCAATATTCGCTACCGATCACACGTCATACACTTACTTTTACTTTCAAAGGCGCCGCATAGCTTACAGTGAACGCGGAATGCAGAACTCTGAACGCAGAACTCTAGAATTCTTCTCTGTGGGATTGGCGCCATAGAGTATAGCTACTTTAGGAGGCAGCAAAGGTGTAATAATAACGTGAATAAGGGACGCCCGATACTCGCATAAAAGTTGAATTATACTTATCGACTACTAGTTACAGAGTAACCAGTGGTCGCTTGGGGGCTATATGAGTAGCCTAGACAAAATAAAAAATAATTATTTTTTTGGGAAAAGAATAAGGACCCTTACTTACTGCTCTTTTTTAGTACGGCCGGGACCCTAATTGAGCCTGCCTTACTCGCTTTTGACGGGTTATCTAATATGCAATATAAACATAATGAGCAGATCGTTCGTTGCTGAGCAATTATGTCACATACTACATAATTAGAACATAATAAATTATAATCGCAACGAAGAATTGAACAATGTTTTGTCAGTTTTGCCCTATTCAATCAATCGACAATGTTCCCGTAATAGTAACGACATTTCTTTAACACAATGATAACAACCTGAAAATACATGAAATATGTATTTCTTGTCGCGAAATACATAGTGTATTTATAAGGGTTTCATATGAAGTTCGATAAAAGAAGGCATAAGTTATTTCAGCTTCAATTGTGTGCTGACTTATTTCTGAGCAATATTATTCAATAACAGTGAAACACAAGTAACTTAGTTACCTGCGCTCCGGGGCGTGAAACGGCGTGCATGTATCCGAGTACATGATCGACAACTTTTTTCATTAAATATTATGATTTATTAAATACATGACTCAATCGCTCGCCGTGTAAAACTTTATCTTCGCGAGTTTGTTTAAACCAGTTGACATTTCAATATAATGTTGATGCAAGTAACTTGGAAAGCTCCCAGTTTTAGCTCAAGCAGCGAGTCAAGACGGAATCAATTTTCAGTAAGTCAAGACGCTCACCGAAAATTGATTCCGTAAATACTGTTTTCGTGAACTATGCGACTGTTCGAACAGTCCACGAGAACACCAACTAATTTAATCAAATATAGAATCCCCAAACATTTTAATTGAATATTGGATATGAATTTATGAAATACGGTATTTGACTGTGCTCAATGGGTACCTACATTAACAAACTGAAACATGAATAAAATGTACCTATGTAATACACCGAATTATTAAATACTTTTTACATAGAAAAAAAAGTAATTTAAAAAAATTAAATCAACTTCAAAATAAACTAAAAGTATGAAATAACTCTAATCTGACACTGATTTGAAGTCAGCGAAAGAGCACGACGTATTCCATTGAAAATATTTCGCTTGTTCGTTTCTTTATTTTCTATCCGAAGTATTAATACCGAGTTTCAAGTTAATTGGACTGCGCGGTAGGTATCTTCCATACAAACTTTAACACCCCCTAAACCCTCTTTTAGGGGTAGTTTTCAAAAACTAATAATGAGAAATTTTATTAAGGTAAGTAATCATGCTGTTTCAAGTTTATAAACCCAAGGAATAAGATTTTTCATTCAAACAACCTTTAAGGGGGACCCCCTTAAAGGTTGTATTTCCAAAAACCCCTTCGGAGTGGATACCGACGTTATAAAAGGAAGTTGTGTGCAATATTGAAAGTTTGTAGCCAAAGTGGTTTAAGCTCTGCGTTGATCAGTCGGTCAGGACAAGTAATTATATATGTATAGATATAGATTTACGATGGCCCGTAGAATTTCATACAATACCCCATACAGTTTTGACATTTAATAAAACCTTGATAAATTAAAAGTACCAGTCAAATATCGTATTTAGAAGTATTGGTTACTTATAGTTAGTATTGCAAAACAATCGATAGTTGACCTCGAAAACTAGTTACAATATTGATAGTACTATCGATAGTATCGATATTGTTACAATTTTATCGATAGTTTCATTATTGCTATACATATCAATGGCTATAAAACACTAGTTATAGTTCTTAAACACAGTACTTATTTAAAGTTCAGTTTCCAAATAACAAATCAATAATAGGCCAAAGCCGACGCCTGGTTCTTCCCGGTATGTATTAAAGAGGGGAACATGATTGCAAAAAGTGCAATTAACTTTGTGATATGGAATATCATACGAATGGTTCAGAGAGGATTATGTTGTATGACAAGATTCATTCAGGGTATATTGCGAGTACGTACTCGGATATTAAAACCAACTGGTGAAATTATAAATAACGGAAAATTATATTTTCCAATCACTAAAATTCAGATGGATATTGTCAAAGTCACAGTCAAAGCCATTTATTCAATTTAAAGGTCACATTTACTGAAGTTACCACCTGATGGATATTCTTATATTATATCGGAATGGATTAAAAATAAAGTCAACAAGGCGAATAATACACACCATGCTCTGCAAATACTGTTGTAAGTATTATCGAGAACTTTGATCGACGAAGTTCGCTAGTTGAAATTAAAGTGAGGTACGCGCGTGTACGTGCTGCGAGATGATCACAGATTCATATTGCATTATGCACCAGTGCACCCAATTACATACGCAATGTGTGTGAGATCGCATCGCATGCGCGGCGCAGCGATATGTCATTAAACAATATACTGTTCTTAAACTACTCTTATCCCACTATTTGGTATTACAGTTGTTATTGTTATTCTCCTTCGGTAAATATGATGTAGGAAGTCAGCGCCGCCTGAAAGTATTGTAAAATCGTGTTTCGCAGTATTTGATGACCTTAAGCGACCAACGTAGGTAGTTGTGGCGGATTTGGTAGATACTAGCAAACCTTGTTAACAAATCCCCTGGAATTGTTATTGTACTATTCATTTTCAGCCGGTTTTATTGTGACGCAGCTAAGCTGTTAAATTAACGTAGTTACGTAACGATTCAATTAGCTGCACTTGGCAGTCTTCTACGTCATATTTTTTCTGTTTAAATTAGTATTAATAATATCATTTAGCAGGTTTCCATAGGAAAAGTTATGCTTATAACTATATAACTCTTTTTTTACTAATTATAGATAATTATATACACGTCCCACGCTATTTATTTATTAGTTAAGGTCTGAAATTTCCTGTAATTGATATAACCATCGATACAAAATAGATTGCCCTGACAAATCGAATCTTTATATTATTAATTGATTTCCTACCGTAAACGGAAACATATGAGGCACTCACTCACTCTCTATCTCTCCGGAGACCAGCGGGCGGGGATCTTTTTCCACCAACACATCAGCTTGGGTATCCAAAGAGGAAACGTTATCAGCCTGCTGGGAACCTTGCCGTCAATCGGAAGCAGCGGCAGACTTGAGGGAATAAATTTCAAAAACCCGCGTTGCTTTCTTAGTGCACCCCTACTCCTCTAGGGTAGGACAATAAGTCAAAGTCAAATATTGTAATTCGTACCTAAAAATTTTTGGTATAAATACCTATAGGCACTCGTTATAACGTAATTAATTGGAACTAGATTACAGTCCCTTTGGCCATCCACTAGCCCACACCGCTCTACTTCCGGAGTTTCCACGTATGGGTAAATCGTACGTTGACATGTTCTCAAAATGAGTGATCGGTTAGCTTTGATATCAAAGTGGAACGGTATTGATACACGGACCGCCGCGCCGTGTTCCAACAAAGGACCGATCGCATTATTGACCACGCGTATACATATACGGTGTATTCACGAATATTAATATTGCAACCTACGTGGAGCACGTAATAGTGGTGTTGGACTGTTACAAAATCCGGTGCGTGATTAGAGGCATGTTTCATAACGGTTCACAACCCTTACAAACGTATGTATAGTATACTACTGATGCTAATAATGATGAGTCTATAATTACGGAACCAATAAACATTGCATATAATTTCGGAATAATTTATCATCGTGTGAAAAGGCAGCTTTTGAGGATTTTAACTTTTTTTGGGAAAATATATATGAGGTTTATATACGGTTAGTATTTATTAAGTCACAGATTACCGCACGTATTTTGTCCCTGTAATGGGTTCTGGAAAGGAAAATGTTGGGTAAAATATGTATTTGCTTATGAAAGCTTTTAGAACTTTGATCGCATTAATTCATCTTTATCAATTCAAACACGTCAATTACTAGCGCATATGATATGTCCACCATGTTTTTAGATGAACACTCTATGTAGCACCTACCACAGGATTGATTAATTACGCGTAATACCGTAAAATTATCGTCGACGGAGATGAAAAAGGTTTTAAGTATCCTACACAATTATTAGTCATGCTGTGTTACATCAATTTCACTGGTATAAATGCACATACTTCAATCAATCGTCTCCATTTCATACAACATCGAGGGCCAATTTCAGGTAAATTCTAATTTCGCTGGACTCACATACATACAGTGACATATCACGGGGTTGACAACAACCCTGCGGCGTAGTACATTACCGGCTTTTGAATCATGCTAATAGCGACCGCAATCAGAAATAGCAAGTACATGTATATTGGTAACAGTTGTATGTATTTTACAAACATTTTCGGGAAGTCAATTTCCGTACGGCAAAGTTACCATATGTGACAGTGATGCATGTGCGTTCTCAATATCTGCCGCTGTTCGCCGGTGTGTGCTTTTTAAATCATGTCCATTCGATCAAAATCTGTCATGCGTATCGTTGCTGCATCGTGAAATGAACGTCTATGATTTGTGTGAAAAGGATTTCACAGCGCCGACTCATTCCCGGGTTCATTGACTCGTGTTGTTTGCGATGCGATGCCCAGATTAGGTATTTACATTCACCCTCCCTCAATTATGTGTAATCAAACGAGCAAAAGTATTACTTCATTCATCAGATGCTCAATTACGAACTTAATGGTTAAACGGGTTGAGATAAAAATTGAGATAACATTTATTATTACTTTTCCTTCTTACTGTTTTTTGTGTATGTCATATGTAACAGTGTATGTAATTGTGTTGTGTTTCCTCAAAATAAATGTTTTTTCTTTCTTTCTTTCTTTCACCTTGCCCGACCCGGGAATCGAGTCAGTACCTCATGTCCTAGTGGAGCTTTAAGTCACTTAAGTAGTGAAGCAGTGAATTGCACATACTATAAAATCATAGACATTAAATTTGATAAATTTAAAATCAAGTTGTGGATGAGAGAGTACATTATAGTAATTATACTATTTTTATATATTTCTTTCTATATTCGGTTTATCGAAAAGTATACATAATGTTTGCCAATGTGGTCAGATTTTCCAAAAAAAATATTTAAAAAATGATAGCCTTGCTGAGTTTCTTGCCTGTTCTTCTCAGTTGAAGGCCGACTTCCGAACTGGTGGTAACTTCAGTAGCTTTGACCTACATAAGCGCCCTACTAGGGCCTTAATTGAATAAATGGCTGACTTTGATCAAATATAGAAACTGATAGTCAACACGCGTAAATTCAGCAGGCGAAGTATTTTCTTAAAATTTGCTATAAACCCATGATCTGATGAAGGATTCTCAGCTAGAGATTCGTTTCGCTAATTAGTAAGTAACCTATTAAAGCGCAACTTCACGGAATTCTCGATTGCACAGCGATGCGAAATCATTTATTCAAATAGACCTCCGCAGGCACTTATGAAGTCTGACTCTAATACCGTTTCTTAAGGTTGCATTTGCTGAGAAGAGCCAGCAATAAACTCAGCAAGGCATCAAAATAAGAGCAAAACAATGTACCTATGTGTGGACTTAATACATATGGACACAGAGAATCTATATATGTAGCCATAATTCTATATCTAGCAGGAAACATTTTATGCAATATAAGCATAAGCATATTTCGAAAATAAATACTAAAAAACGCGCTTTAAAAAGCACTGCCCACGCTTATTTGGTCAAATATTAGACTTAATTAGAAAATTCGCTTACACTAAGGCCCTTACGGCATAGACACAGTATATAGGTTAATTATTATTTTACACTTTTTACTACAAAGCTACTGAATGCCAAATCTTCGAATTTTTATGTAACGGTAACAAAGTTTACAGACGTATCTAACGTGCTCTCGCGTCGGAATAGAATATAATTTTTAAAATTTTCGTTTCTTTTTATTTATTTCGGGGTTTCAAGTATTCAATGGACAATCATATAGTACTTGAAAATATAGCGTAAAATTCATGTGATAATGCCATTAACAGAGTGGTCTTACTTGCGAACTCTTTTTATTCTATCATTATTAGCAATCTCTTTGAGATAGCTTTTGGATGGATGAAAGTTGGTAAGAATACAGTTGAAAGTAAGCGTATACCTCGCAGATTATCGCTTACGCCATCTGTGCAAGTCGTGCGAGTTATCGAAGTTCGGTACGTACACCACAACCGTCAATAGAACCTGCAGCGTTCCCGACTAGGCTTTTGAGGTTGAAGATGTTGAAACATTTCATGAGTTCACTTCCGATAGATGGTGCTATTTCGAAGTTATTATTACGAACATTTTTCAATCAATACTTTGAAACGAAGAAGTTTTGATAATATTTCAGCATAGCCGTCGCGCTGTTACATTATTTCTATTCTCACGTACAGATGGCAGTTGAACTAATTATATGATAACTTTTTGTTGATGATTTATTATTAGCTTTTAAGGAATGCTTTAAAGTACGCATGAAATAAAAAGCTATTTATTTACTTTCTACGACCGGGGCACTTCTTTTCTTACTAACGTGTATTATTAGTTTTTCTCTCTGATAATCCGATAACAAAGCCATTCCATGGGCGAAATCTAGGCAACTGCATTCTTTTGATTCAAAGGGGGCAGTTGGATGATGTTAATGGAGCCAGTGAACCGGATTCAGATAATATGCCTCTACAGAACAACCGGCCAGTACATAATTACCGCTTTATAGAGACTGCTGTAAAATTATTTCTTTCGTTCCGGTGCAAATGCAAAGATTCAACATTTTTTTCCCAGATTCCAGTCCCATTCGAGATTGTCTCATTGTTAAAGTCTGTAGGCGTGACAAACCTGATGATGGATGTCAGCTGCTCAAAATACTCACGTAGTATGCTCAAATAACAAAAAACAACTCAGGAATGTCGGTACTTATTTATATATAATTATATACACTTTATGCTTTGGTTATGGACCCAACAGTCGTATTTTCATAAACCAAATGGGTTTTTGTTCCCACTAAGGTGGCAAGTTGGTAACAAGCATACGGCCTTCGTGATGGTGGCACGCTAGAAGCTTGCAATACCAGAGGTATCACTCGCGAGTTGGCCTCCCTCTTCTCAAACCCTTGTTCCCAGTATATCGTTATTTGGTAGGTGGTACAAGCTATGTATAATACTCACCGTGCGCTGAATATGGTGGCTAACGCCATGAAGCAGCCGTCGGCGACGCGCGGCGGGCCCGTGAAGCACTTGTCCACCGTCCAGTCCAACAGCGGCCCGATGTCTGGGTTGCACTCCAGCAGGAGGATTATCGTCTCGCGGGCCAGATCGTACACCTAGCCAGACAATTCATCACGTTATTTACTACTTGTTCATCCGTTAAGTTAAGCAATTTTAGGCAGTCAATTATCTTATTATCGCTTTGAAAACGTAACATACAGACAAACATAAATTATAGACGTCTTGTCTGTATAAGGATAACTTGACTGACATATAAATAAGATGAAAATTATGTCAATCATCTTATACATGAATCATTTAAAGAAAATACCATCTGAAAAGCAGTACGAGTAATCCAAATGGTATCGTCTGCCCATACACACCTATACAGACCCAAATATGGATATTATAAGATGCAAGACACTAATATAAGAAATTAATAAAACATTTCACAATTAACTCTAAGAAGTGCATTGACGACCATTTTCCTTGCAATCTATTGCGCCAATTTCCTCTGACAATGCGCTGTTATTATCTAAGTCAAGGAAGGACACATGCGCTCTGATTAGCCAAGTCAAGAACACATGTTGCAGTGATTGCTCCTTACTGTTCAAAAGCAATGCAATGACTAGTTTGGGAATTGGACTGCTCGATACTACTCTAAAAGGACTTTACCTCAATGACAGCCTTAAGTGCCACATTTAATTTAGTAATGCAACAGCACAAACAAACAAACTTTTACCGCACATACAGAGTGTAACGGAAAGTGTTATGTACACTATTACAATAATCCACTTTTTTGGTACTAGGTGCACAGATCGCCATTTTATATCAATATTAGGAAGGGACGCAAAATGATACTGACCCTCATTGACCGGTGACATGTTGGTTATGATTTTTATTCAATAAACTTGAATTCAAAAATATTGTTTGAATTTTTCCCTTCCCTCCCTTCGGATGTATATACCCTTTCCGTTACACTCGGTATACATACATTCGTAAACCATATAAACAGTTTATTTGTTATATTTAGGATCAAAGTATAGAACATGTACAATACATTATGTAGTCTAGTTACCTTGTCACTGGTGGAGGAGAGCAACTCGCTGAGCCACGGGTAGAGGGAGCCGTCCTCGGCGAGCGCGGCCGGCGCGAAGCACGGCCCGCAGCACACCAACGCGCTCATAGCCTACACACAGACACAGACACACTGTTACAGTAGTACCCAACTGATATGGCTTACCGATGTACCTGCGCAGACAACAGCAACTACCGCCATGTTAGCGCGCGCCGTGCGGAGGGCCGTGACTTGCGAGTGAAACGGAACTAACAGCTGCAGTGTATTATGAACCTTATATCGTAGCGATCTAAGGTTGATTGTAAGTTTTAAGCATTATTTCGTTAATCTTCGGGCCATACTTTCTTTTCTGTGCGAACGAAGATTCACGACGCGCCTTATCAGTTGGGTAATAATACATTATGTGCTAACTAGCTTACTTCTCGCGGTTTCACCCGTCTATGGCTATTTTTAACCCTAATTATTTTTCTATAATAAAAGTAGCCCAAGTTATTCCATATCACATCAGCTATCCACCAGTGAAAGTGCTGACAAATTACTCCGTTTCGGACATAAACAAGTTATGTTATTTTACACTTCAATTTCGTCTTCGTTTTGCCTCGCTTACTGGCTGATGACCATATTTTAGAGTCCATCATAGCCTGGTGATTTAGCAGTAGCATCCGACTGGTTAACTACTATCCTTAAGTTGAGAATCTGTTGTGAAGGTTCGGGCAGCTGACTGAGTAAATTTTTTTATAGGTGTGTTTACTACCGCCGGCCACATTATCACAGCTTCTATACATAAACTAGCTAATATGTATTCATTGGAAAATGACTAAGTGAGACTCGCACTCTTAAGTTGGTACCGTACTATTATTATGTGCTACCATACACAGAGGATTTGAAATTAATTACTATCTTATGTATTTCTTCACGAGTGCTTATTTATCATTCAATATTTTCTTTCGTACCGAACACTAAAATTGTGGTCATAAGGAAATACCCTATAAATTTTGATGATCAGTCAAAGCTAGAATCTTTTTATTGCCTGCCTGCTTCATCTGTTTCTGAAAAAATAACAAAAATAAAGAGCACGACGCATTCCATTGAAAATATTTCGCTGACTTCAAATCAGTGTCAGATTAGAGTTATTTCATACAATTATTTATTTATATTAATAACAGAAATATTATATTATTTACAACAAATATGTACAAAATACAATCTATATATAGAAAATTTCCTCAAGCCTGCCGCTGCTTCCGATTAACGGCAGGGTTCCCAGAAGGCTGGCAGCGTTTCCTCTTTGGATAGCCAAGCTGACGCGTTGGCGGAAAAAGCTCCCCGCCCGCTGGTCTCCGGAGGTCTCGATCAATTTTGATGACAAGGTGCGAGCAAAACGGCGAGCTTCGGACCCCCACGGTCCCATGGTCTCGACCGCAAAAGGCACAAAAATATAGTTGGGTCCAATCGATGCGTATTTTTTGTGTGTGTCGGCAAGTCGCTGGTGTGGCATCCCACACCAGCGACTTGCCGACACTCCAAGGGATCAAAGACATACCATCCGGTCTCTTGCCATCGCCCCGCGCAATACCGACTGGTTCCAGTACGGAAGGCACGTTAGCGACAACAAGAGCCCTGCGGATAATGTCGTTAATAGCCGAGTGCCGTGATATTCGACCAGCACTTAGAGAGCACGAAAGCCCATGGTGGCCGAGCTCGTTGACGAGATCTCCGCAGCGGCAGCGATGAGGTTGATTGGTCCTGCAACCAAGACGAAGACAAATACACAGACTTAATGTTATACGGTCTAACATTGTTCCAGTATTTGTTGATGGAATAGCTTGTAGCCAGTGACCTGAGTCACTCTGAGAGACAGCTAACAAGCGCGCGCGGTCTGTATCTATAGAAAAGTTAGAAAATAAATTTTGCCAGGTTTTTTCACAAAGAGGCTTGTCCCACGCTCTCTGAGAGTGACTCAAGGTCGGAATATTTGTGCTTGGACAAGCTGCCTGCCAGGCGTCTCTAGCATCGGACAGGTAAGAAACCTCAACAGATCCAATAGAAGGGTCCAAAACAGAACTGACGAGGTTGCCCACACTGTATACCGAGGATAGAAACGCCGGTACTGATATGCTTGAAATTTTCCGCACTCCTAGGCCACCATAACACACGGGTAGGGTGGCCTGAGACCACACTTTGTTTTCATAAAAACTGCAATTTAGAATTTTGGAAAGTGACGTTTTGATCATATTATCCAAAGTATCTAATATGTGATCAAATTTAAATAAGTGCGTACTGCGGAGCAAATAGGTAAACTTTGGCACGAAAAGGCAGAGTCGAACAATAAAAAATGCATAGTGAGCATTAATTTCATAAAGTCTATTTGAAGAGTCATTAAAATTTTGAATCTTTTTCTCAAAGAAACTAGGAATGGATTCGTCTAAGACTGGGGCTCCAAGAAGATGAAGCGACTCCTTTGACAGTAACTTAATATTGGGAGCCAAAACATTAAAATTTTGAATTAATTCTGGATTTTCAGATTCTGGGAAAGAATCTAAAATAAGGAGCTCACATTTGGAGCTATTGAATTCTAGGCCAATCTTTTTAAAATTTTCTGTCAATGTTTTAAAATCACTGAGAACGGAAGCCGCATCACCCCCCAGCGTACCGTCGTCTAGATACCATACATTAAATTTTGATTGTAACCCGGAAATAATTGGATGGATGGCCAAACTGAAGATAGCTGGACCGAGAGGGTCGCCCTGTTGACAACCCATGGCGGAAATAAGTGGGTGTTCTCTGAAAAAAAGTTTTGATGGATGCCCATAGCATTGCCAAAGGTAAGGATATATGTCAGGGCAGATATCCCGAATTTGGGTCAATAAAGCACCCCTATCGACAGAGTTAAATGCATTTTTTATGTCAACTTTAAGCAGCACTTCACCTCCGTTATTTAAAAGAAAGGTCCGAGCCGCATGAACAGCTGCCTCACAACCTCCCTTTGAGCCAAAACCGAGTTGAATGGGCTGAAATATTTCCGAAAGTTTCGGGAGAATGTGACGACAACAAATTTTGGAGGCCATACGACGGATAGTATTACCCACAGCGATGGGTCTTACTCCGCCATCTTTTTTGGATAGCGCGCAAAGGTTGGCCCCATAAATGATCTCAGTGAATGGGCTTGGCACCTTTCCTGCCAACATTAAATTTATAAGAGAGGTTAATTTTGATAATAATTTGGTACCAGCGTCTCCGGCGGCACCACAGACAAGATCTTTGTAATGCTGTGGTGTAAAACCGTCGAGGCCGCCAGCAGAACCAGGTTTAAATGACATAATGACACTCAAAAGATCTTGGGCGTTACAATTTAGAAAATTTTGGTCTAAAGATGGGGGATCCGGGAGGTTTATATTTGAAAGCGGAGATGGATGTTTTGATTCTAAAGCAGACAGGGTTTCAGGTGTGTCTGCAGCGACAACATCACTCGAAAATAGCAGATGTGCTGCCCCCTTGAAATCGCCATCGTTCGCTTTAGTTTCGATTTTCCTGATAGTGTTTGCCTGATTATATTTTTTTTGAATTTTGGGAAAATTTGGAATAATATTATCAGTTGAGTCTAATATTGAGCAGTTATTTTTAATTTGTTGTGTGAGAGAAATCTCATTTTTCTGGCGACTAGGGACATGCAGCACTCTGTACGAAAAAGTAAGCAGGTCTTCCCAAGCACTTAATGAATTTATACTGAGAATTTTGTCTATACATACACTTAAAGCTGAAGCCACGCAGATACGTGCTCCGCGTGGGATTCGCTTTAATACCGGGACAAATAATTTCATACAATTAATTTTATTTTGAAGTCGATAATTTTTTTTTTAATTACTTTTTTATTTCGTCATTTTTAGTTTTTTGAAATGCACTAGAATTTGACCAAGGGTTTGAGATGTTTTTCCTTTGACACCACACCCGTAGCTCGTATCAATAAGTCAGGCCGTCACACATATTTGTCCATATCTTGAAAACTACTGAACCTATGTCGATGAAACTTGCACTGTTCCCAATAAAAAAAAGAATGGTTACAATCCCATTAATATCTTCGGAGATATGCGTGGACAAACAAACATGCATACAAACGTCTCTGAAAAAAAGGGTTTTTGAAACACGGGCATACAAACAGAGGGATTACAATAAATTTGATGCGGTACTTACCCTGAGCGCGGAGAGGTTGAGCTTGTCGTCCTTGTCCTGGGGCGCCAGCTGGGGCACGAGCGCGCCGAGCTCGCGCGCCAGCGGCCCGCACCACCCCGAGAACAGCGAGAACAGACTCCGGACCTGCTCGCGCTTCAACAGCGAACCGTACATCTCCACTACAACGACGACATATATTTATTTATTTATAATAGCACACAACACAGAATACAATCAATACATGACAATTACATACTACAATTAAAGGTATCGATCTGGAATGTACTCCAGTACATGTATGCCTAGCTAGATGCATCATAACAAAAATATATAATTGATATTCGCTAGAAGTACTATATAGAACTAGAAGTACTAGTAACGTAACACATATTACGTTACATTAAATCTATGGTTAAAACAAGAAAATATAATATTATAAAAACATAAACTACAAATAAAATAGAATAGTTTTTAATTGTCTCCGAAACTGACACAAAGTTGCATTGAAAATATCGGTGTCTCTATTAGTTACAAGGATCTCATTGTATTGGCGACACATTCGAACAATAGGGTTATAGAAGGATGTATTGCTGGAAAATACCTGAACGGCGAAAATAGTGTAGTTACGATTACGGGACCTGAATCGAGTATTGTAATTTATGAGGGATAGAAGAGTAGGGGAATCTAAAAAGGAGTTGACTATTTTGAAAAGTAGGTTGAGTCCAATATAATTCCGGCGCACAGCTAGAGGTCACGTGGAAGTATTTCATCCTGTTATACTGTTGTGTATATACTGTTTCATACTCCACAAAGATTAACAAAGCCCCTATGAAGAGTCTAAGGGCGACTTTCAACCAGATATGAAACGAGGGATCTGCACGAACCGCCAATAGGATCGCTTCGTGTCCATATGTTCGCACATGTATTTGCAACCAGTTCGATGAGAAGGAGGTATATACATACTGGGGAAGCTCTTGATGAGATCAGTGACGAAGTCTGCGAAGGTGAGCCGCTGGTCGCGCGCGGCGGGCGCGTCCTTCTCGGCCTCCACCTCGAGGCACTGGCGCACCCCCTCCAGGTATTCCGTCAGGGTGGGGTGCAGGCTGCCGCCCTCCACCGCGAACGCACTACAACAACATACACAACACACATTACATTACAATTCCATTTCCGACGATAAAACTCGACAACAGTAAATAAATGATACTATGTGTACAGTATGAACCTTTTGACATATTCTGGTCATCATGAGGACCAGTTCAGAGGTATAAAGTTAGGACTGCCCAGTATAAATAAATTTGAACAATATCCCAAGTTTTTCACGACCCATATCTGTGAACTATCTTACAGAGACTAGTTTTGATACAATAACACCCGTCCGTTTTATGTCCATATTACGCCCGTGACATCATTAAAGGTGTTAGCTGAAAATCAGCGCTGCTGAAAGTAATCAGAAGTACTATGTCTTACTGCTGTGGTTTGAATATTGTTTTGGTTTTACTTTAATGTGTTCGTCAAATAAATGTGTTTTATATCTATTACTAGCTGCCCGGCGCAACTTCGTTCGCATGGTGATACCCTACCCTGTGGTGCTACTCTACCCTACCTTACATCGACTGCAGCGCCATCTGCCGAGCTGATTTTGTAAATCTAAACCATCCAGGGCCGAATCCAAACGCGTACAAAAAAAGTCATTCAAATCGGTCCAGCCGTTTAGGAGGAGTTCAGTGACATACACACGTGCAGAAGAATTTTATATATAAGGATAAGAACGCCAATCAAAGATTTAGTAAAGCGTCAAGTCAAAATTGAAACAATTGAAATTGGAACCTGTACATATAGCATTAGGTATATTTTTAAGTTATTTTCAATTAGCACATTTATTATTTGGTCTTGAATTAGGTTTTGATCTTCACTCGTTAAGGCAGATAAACACTAGCAACTTCAAACGCCTATTTTTTGCGTCGCGGGTTTAAATAATAAACCGTAGCAGTAGATGCGTCACCTGGTTGCGAAGGTCTTCTTCTGCGCGATAAGTAGCAGCATCTTGTTGAGATGCAGCCTCAGGGCGTCGCGTCGCCTGCGCCGGCGCATGTTCTCTTGTTTACGATCCACCGCCTCGCGCAGCAGTGGGACCAGCTCTTCCATTAGATCTCTGTAACAAACGTACACATGATGAATGTAATTTTGTTAGGTACCCGATTATTGCCTACTAAACGAGGAAAGGATTAAGACAAGTGAACGTTACTATAATATATTCCAAAAACAAGTGATAATTTTCACTCAAAAGCACGGGCTAAGTTAACCTTTATGTATCTCAATAGTACATAAACTTTTAAGCACAAAAAGTATGTGACATTGCGTTGCAAGTTTGTCTATAGATTTTTTTAATGTAAATTGGGTTTACATTTGGCTGACACCCCTGAAAGGATTTATGACGAGGCAGAAGATATTCCAAGACTAGAATGAATCATATTATGATCATCTATCAGCTTACGATATTAACTAATAATAGTAACCAATGCTAAAAAACACAAAAGAATGCTTACTTGAGCGCGTCCGGGTTGATGTTCCCGCAGGCAGCGACCGCGGCGTCCCGCACCTCGGGCACCTCGCACCGCGCCAGCGGCACCGCCAGCTTGTGGAGCGAGCTCGGCGCCGCGACCGCCCCGCGCCCCTCCCCACCGCTGCGCTCGCTCAGCGAGTCCGGCGACGAGCTGTCATCGGGCACAACACATTAGTACTCAAATCACATGGGATCAATACTACTCTACGAGTGAGACGAGGACAGAGTATGGATAAGGTAACAAGATAGCGAGGATGAATGGTATTTATTAACAGCTCAAATATTTCTCCACTGCTGAGCTACTGGCCTTTCCATTGCTCGCAGCTAATGCGGATTGCGCAAGTCTTTGAATTTGATCTTTTGGGCGGTATTCTTCATAGCGATGGTTTCCTTCACTCAAAAGCCTGAGGTGTATATGTCGCAGTGAAAAAGATCCGGGACAAAGTATTGTTCCCTCCTATCGGAGGATATCATTACATAAAATATTACGTTTCACAGATTTGCACAGATTACGTTCTAATTGGCTTTAATAGATAATCATGTACCCACATATCTCAAACGATTTTGGAACATAGAGGCAGAAATTAGCGATATTCAGTAGGCTACAGAGAGAGTGAAGTCTGGTTCACTAAACCGATCTTCATATACAACTAGAGTATTTTTTTAAGATGTCGGTATACAAGCATACAAGCTTAGTAATATAATAATATCAGTAAAGTAATAATTTCCTCCGCTAGATAGTTATTTATTAGCAATAGCTGTATCAAAAGGAAAATAGATTTTTTTATTTATTTATTTATAGGGACATAGCTATATTTCTTTTTCAATGTGACATATACATACATACCATAAGTATACCACATGTTTTTAAAGGGCAGTGATATTTCGAACAAACGTATTGGAAGAATTGAAGATCTCAAGAAACCCATATAAAGAAGGGTATTCAAGGACTTGTAATAACAAGTTATATTAAAACATTGACAACATAAAACAAATCTAATGCAAAACTATAACTAATGAGGTTCTATGTCAGACAGATAACAAAGCGTATTATTAACATTAAACGAATAACATAAATGACTAACAAGCTTCGTGAGTGAAGAACTGAAGACATAAAAGATGTTACATGAACACATACAAGTACTAACATCCTTAAAACTAAGCAAATATCAATTAGAAAATTCAGAAGAGGCAAAATAAATGTCACGGCAGCGTTGCTAAAGTTTCCTATGAATACTTGAATGATTTCGGACCCAACTGCATAGGTATTAATTGTGTAATCTGGTACTATTGAATGATCATCATGGCATTTGGTGCCTATCGAAAAACTTGAAGCATGTTAAATTTTATTGTATTTTATTTTAATTTTGCATGTTTACAGAATATGTCATGTATTAACGTAGTTTAAATATTCGAAATTAAAAGCTTCTGAATCTTTTATTTAATTAATTCAGTATGCTTCTGTAGACCAACGACCCCAAAAATAAAGACTAATGCAAGTAGGTTCGGTATCAATTTAGAATCAGCTATCACATAATGAATTGATGTCATGTCGTCATGTACAATTGTGTTGCTATGAATGAAAACGATATCTAATAAGTCAATTCGCATAAACATTTAAATTCATTGTATGTAGCTGATGCACATTTATAAATCAAATTATCTGAAGGGCGTTCCTTTCAGCATGACTTTTAGATATACACAGCTTATTCATCTTATATACATAATTCATGCAAATTATATCATTGATAATAGGAACTGCCCCTGCATTATAAAACTCGTCGACGAGTCTGCGCATCGGTGCAACGGTAAGCGGACATCTCACGTGAACACTTAGTAAACGAGAGAGACAGAGCTTGGTGACAGCGCAAATTCATCAACGAGTTTGTGACATTTACCTTACGAAATCTATTCCTGATACAGCAACTAACTTATTCCTGAGTGTGCATTATAATAAGCACAAGGTAAATTATAAATAATTAACAAATCAATTATTAAGTCAAGATTTGTACATTTTGATAAACAAACTTTTGATCATCAATGTGGACTGCATCCACAATCCACATGCAACCTCTTTATCGTCTAACTTCAACACTTACCGCTACTGATTCGTAAACAGAAGATTCTATGACTAATGTCCATGACCTAAGGTTCAATTTGCTTCGAGTAAAACTTTAATCAAATGGACGTCACACACATCAAACAAACATGATGCGATATGGAGCTTAAGTTGTTGTTATAAGGCATATAATACACTGTTGATTCAATGTAATTGCTGTAGGCGATGAAGTTAGAAAATATCCCCCAGAACAGAACAATATGAAATGATCTAGAGCGAGATAAGATAAAATTTCGTAGACAAACAAATGTGTAAGCATTAGATCACTCGTGTCATGAAGAAGTAAAATAGATATGTACAGAAAGATCTCTTCATACACGCACATATTCTGGACGCACACAAGGATGAGCGCGCGGAACGTAGTGCAAGGACGTCGAGAGAAGGCCTTCTGTGGATATCTATTTAGAGCTACAGGTGACATCACGCTCACACCTCATCACGCTCACACCTCAACACGCACACAGACAGACATACACAAGTCAGACATGTAGTTACAAGCAACGGCGCATACCCCCACAACGACTCCGGACACGCTGATAAAAAGAGTGCACTGTCCGGGGAAAATAAACTCATGTACATAAATACTCACTAACGAACATGTACTTTGACGTAATACCGTGAAATTATATTCATAAACAATTCAAAGTGTATTGATATTTTTTTTTAAGATTAGACATCACGCAAACATAAAAAGTAACAGAAACAGTGACCGGTGAACCATTCAAAAATAATTATAGCCAGTATATATTTTAAGCCAAACTAGATATGGCATGTTATGGCAAACTTTTATGATTTACTGCTCCTTTGTTAAAGTTTAGTAAAATCTTAAGAAAATGTAGTATAGAAAAGAAGATTAATTTTACTTTGTCTGAATTTTATCAAATTAAAGGTTTATTCGCTAAATTAGTATCACACGGAATATATTTATATTTTAAAAGATTTATTTAACTTGCAATGTATGTAACTATATTCGCGTGGTATCTTGCAAATCGAATTTCACACGCTTCCAGTGGTCGGACTGACTTGATATTTGAACTTGCATGATCGAACATAAACAATAATTATGATCTTTATGTTTAATTACTTCGAAGTTCAATTCTTGTATGTTTTTTTTTTAATTTATTTGGCGTTTTACTTACTTTTTGTATATCATTAATATAATAATGAAAAGGAGCAATTCAAAATCTAGAAATAGGCTAAGCATGCGATATTGCAATTCATAAGAAATTGAGCATGAGATTTCTTGTAACTTATTAACAAGCAGAGATTTATAGATGTTATGTGTGGCCCGCGGTCATCACACTCTGGGTAGACAGGCAAAATAATATATAGGTCAATTTATTTAAGCGGACGTCGATGGAATCCAAGACTAAGAGGAATATTAAAATTGCCCAAAAAAAAACAATAATACCGTTTAGTTTTTATGAAAATCGGCTACGAGACTAGTAGCCGATTTTCATAAAAACTAAACGGTATTATTGTTTTTTTTTCTAGTAGTCGGGCATTTTGAATATAGGCACGCGGTGTTATTGCAGCACTGATGCGAAGTAATAATATATGGAAATAAAGAATGCATTTTTTTTTGACTAAATCAGATTTTTTATTTAACCATAACTACCGTACCGTAACTATTCAAATTGCTCAAAATTGTAGTAAAACGATTGTATTATAATATTGCGCAAATATTATTGCAACGCATGTGTCTTTGCTGTCGCTCTTTGATTATTTACTTTAAACAAAGTGATCTAAGTGTAGTTGTGAAAAAAGGTATAACTTGAACGATCTTTGGAAAATGCAGTACAATCAGTACATTCCAGTGCAATTGAGAGATATTTCCTATAGTTTCGGATTTTGGCATCGACAACCCACTTGAAAATATAGCCACTATGTCATCATAATGATTTATTAAGTTTTTTTGCAATATCTAGAATTTTCGGATGACATTATAAATAGCGACTAAAATTACGTGCTTCGTCCTAGACTTTATCTTATCCTTTACTGGCGGGTCAGTGGCCAAACGTATTAAAAAAAAAATTGAAAAGTTTTCGTAGCTATGACATCACTATCGAAAGTATAATAATAAAACTACTTACATATTGTACCAAACAGTAAGCATATTATATGATTTGTAATATAAATATGTCATGCTTAGCATCATCTCATCTATCGCTTTCATAACTCTTTAGTTGCCGTGAAGTCAACGTCAGGGTTCTTGCAGCTATCTAGCTAAACTAATTTATTCATTAATTGCGGTATAAAATATTCACAAAATATGATTCGTCATTTACAAAACAAACACTAAAGGCTGCTAGCGCTGTTAAATACACACAAAACACTGTTTATGGTCATGAGGTGTGTGTATGTGTGTATGTGTGCGTGTTTGTGAAACTTCTTCTTTATTTTAATTTGAACATATTTGTTGATGGCGGCACTAGAACAACCCCTTTGCAATGAGACTACTGTTTGATTTAGTCAGCAGGCCTTGAATATTCGGTCTTCTGGTAGCGTATATTCATATGATATGCGCTGTGCGAGATTTAATGAGCGATGACAGAGACCTACAGTGGCCTTTATCACTTATGTAATTAAGCATATTTTATCTAGCGAAAGGCCACTGTAAATAGTTACCCACGATGATTTGATGAGTCGCGTCGTCGATTCCATCTTTTAAACATAGTTATGATTTCAATACCATTATGGTCCTTCGAGCCGACCACTCGTACAATTACTATGCGTAAAATGGTGAAAAGGAGATGGAACCTCGACATGATGATGTAAATATGCGACGTGCACATAGCGAGCGACAATGGTAGACCTCGTTCGTTTGTGATGCCTGTGCGCGCGCGCATAGCTCAAGGGCAGCGTGAAGAAGCCGCCGGTGGCGGGCGCGTTGAGGCTCTCGCTCGACGAGCTGAGCGTGCCCGAGCCCGTGGCAGTGGCCGTGGCCAGCGCGACCCACCCCTCCGGCTCAGTGCTACTGGACAGACACATCCCACGCCTATACCTCACGCAGACTGAACCCGCCCCGGCCCGGCCCGGCCCGGCCGGGGATCGTTCCCATACAACAAAACAAACATCACACACCTATCACATCATGTATATTCACTTAATAATTGGTGCTCAATGCTTGTATTCACTGAAACCGCATCAAATTACACTCGTTTAATGTATTACATACTTACATATGCTGCTCATTATCAAATATAATATCATATTGTATATAATTTGACCTTCATAAATAGACCTTTTCTGGTGAGAAAATAATATTTGGGGTAGAGTTATTTCGCTGATAGATATTAGTTGTCAATAATTGTGAATATTTTGCTAGTGCAGGTAGTAGTGAACGGTGGTGTGGTATCTGGCAACCTCGGGGGGTAATGTTCAGTACTTAAAAAACGCATGCCACTCATTCATATAATAAAAGTATCCGAATTAAGCCAAAAATCTTCGGGTTTCTATGACGCTATGAATTTTGGAAAAACAAACACGCAAATGAGACTAAAAAGAGATCACAAATTTCCACATATTATACAGCATTTTTATTTATAAACGTCGTTTAACACTTTTTGAAGGTTGTGAACACGTTTTAAGAAGACGTAGTCATATTCTCCATAAGCCAAGCAGTAACGAGTTCTGTCAAAAACCATAATTTTAACAAAATTTTGATTTCGCATGAATCCATAATTCCAGATTTCACCCGTTCTCATAGATTTCGCCACAAAACAGTAATTTTAAGCAAAAAGTAAATTAAGGATCTCAGAATCATTCACAGTAAAAAAATACGTTAGATCAGACATAATATAAGGTGAATTAAGACATTCAAAATTGTCGGTAATACCAACACTTCAAAACAAACCAAAAGGAAATACCAAGAGGAGAATCAGTAAACAACGTTTATAAATAAAGCATAGAATACACTTAGCAAATTAACGGTCACTAATTTGTATCAGCACATACATATTTGAAAGTTACATATACCTACTAAACGGTTAACTTTGCTACCAATCAAGAGATATAATAAAAAATTACAATTTAAGCCAATCGTCTACTTCGTTACTGAAGGGCTTGGTATATATTGTGCCGCGGAAACAGGCATCAATACTGATGGTATTTGAGTGGCAAAATTGGCTCGTAAATTGCATATAAGCCAAGTTTTTCATTCAATCACCATATCGTGAACAATCGGCAGTAGTTAGTTGTTAATTAGTATGAGTGGTATGAAGGCAAGTGGTGCGGTACCTCAGGCTGAGGTCAGGGCTGGCGCAGCGGATCACGGGGCTGGGCACCGCCGGGACCACCAGGTAGGCCATACTCATGTAGTACTTCCATACCTGCAACATTCATTCATCAATACACAACAAACATATCAACAGACAGTTTGTAATGTGGCCAACGAAAAGAGTTTTATATCTTTACATAGTCAGTTTGAATTTTTTGATGGTAATGTGGTGTAACTGCGAGACTAGTAAATGCATAGCCACAGATTTTCAACTTGAGGGCGCAAGCCAGCGAGGCGAACCTTTAAATTATAAAAGAGAAACTTACTTGCATATATCCGTCCCTTTCTTTCTCAGGCTTCCTGGGTAGAGCGGGACTGCGTGATAGGAGAGACGCACGGTTGTCGTTCACGGGCCTGTAGAGTATACGTAGATATATTGAGTTAGCTATAAAGAATCTCCTTCGTAAACATGAAGTCTAGAAAGGAACTGGCTCTCAAGTGCAGCTAACGGAGCAATTAACATGATATTTAGTTTCACTAGTTTAAACAATTATGTCATGAATGGCGGGAAAACAAGGACGTCATATGCTAAATTAGAGAGGAAGTTACAACGAGTGTTTTCCCCCAACTCTTGGCTGTCGGGAACGCACTGCTTTCATTCGTATTCGTTCGTAGCGGGACGCAGCGACGCACACCTCAGCACGCATGCGTTAAAATGCGAATCATCATCCAGTAACAGATATGTCGTCTCTATACTGGATGTTAATTGGATGCTAATCAAATAGTGTCTGAAAACATTCAAAGTATGAATAATAACTGAAACTGACGCAGGTTCTATGATGGTGAAGAGCGCGTGTATCCTGGCGTGCAGGATGGGCCACGCGTGCAGCACCGTGCTCCAGCAGGCAGGGTATCACCTGCAACATGTAGTACTCACGCAGGTTCTATGATGGTGAAGAGCGCGTGTATCCTGGCGTGCAGGATGGGCCACGCGTGCAGCACCGTGCTCCAGCAGGCAGGGTATCACCTGCAACATGTAGTACTCACGCAGGTTCTATGATGGTGAAGAGCGCGTGTATCCTGGCGTGCAGGATGGGCCACGCGTGCAGCACCGTGCTCGCGCACCGCGCCGGCACTCGCCCTCGCTCCAGCAAACCGAATAGTATCACCTGCAACATCAGCTTCGTTTAGCCAGTGCCATTCATTCAACTATAAATCTATTGCAATATGTTATGACAGTAAAAATACATAGTCAAAGTCAAAGCCATTCATTCAATTTAGGCCCTAGAAGGGCACTTATGATGGTCACATTTACTGAAGTTACCACCGGTTCGGAACTCGGCCTTAAACTGAGAAGAATCCGGCAAGAAACTCGGCAAGCTTATATACATTCTTTTAGCATTTCGAATACCTATGTATATTCTAACATGATATGGGTATGCAGAATCTGGGTTCCACCCAGCCTGATGGTTCACTGAGCCTTTCAACATTCAATTTTATTTCAATACACCTCAAGAAGTCTATTGAAGTTCTGCATGTATTGAAATAGAATTTTACAAAATTCAGTCTATAAATAGACCAGTTTCTACAGACACGATTTCAAGTTGTTTAAATGTGTTAAAAATAACTAGTTACCTCCCAAGGATCAGCACCATTAGTCGAGCTGCCACTCCAACTGTTCTTCGAGGAGGTTTCATCATGTTGAATACCTTGAAATTTAATAGAAACCCGTAACTTTATTTTATTCTACGAGATATTTGTGTTATATCTATTAATAGCACTCTTTTCTCCGCTTTTTAACCGACTTAAAAAAAGGAGGAGGTTCTCAATTCAAATGTATTTTTTTTTCTTTTTTTTTTTTCTTGTTTGTTACCTCATAACTCCGTCATTTATTAACCGATTTGGAAAATTCTTTTTTTATTGGTCCCATTGTCATCAGATCAGGATTTGATTACTTCTTAGTGTACTTTGAAGTTGGTTTAAGTTTTTTGTAAAACAGTCCAATTATTTACGGCACGGAACTTTACCAAGAATAACCGTAATATAGGCATAGCGCAGAACTAAGTAGGTCCCTGCGGTAGTGGAGCGGAGCGGTGTTTTCATTACGTCAAATGACAAAAGAAAACTAAAATGAACTCAATTGTATAAGCGAGACAGTTGTGTCACGTCACATGTCAACCCCTCCCGCACCGCTCCACTACCGCAGGAACCAACTCAGGTATGCGCTATGCCTGTGGACCTCCTATTTTACCCTATTAGGCAGAATTTTTGTTTAATTTTTAAATTCAACTTTAACTTTGGCGCGTGGTAAAATGGATTTTCAAGTGATGTAGAGTGGCAAAGTAGAATAGAAATGCTTTTATTGCTATAATTTACTACTAACATAACATATTCATAATAAGGTTAAACATCGAAAAAAGTAATAATAATAATATTGCAGCAAGGGACACAAGCTCAGCTTTATGCTGGAGACGAACTCAGGTTACAAGTCCGAGGTCTTGCGCTGGTTTTCAGCTTAGACCCGTTTGACTTTCAATGTTGGATTTAAAAAGTAGCGGTATGGTAAGTGTAGTACATATGTGCACGTATGTACCGGCGGTCCATACGGCGTGCGTCCTGTCGGCGAGCCACAGCAGGTCGGTGGTGCCGGCGGCGAGCAGGGCCTGCTTCTCGGCGGGCGGCAGCAGCGGCAGGCACCGCTCCGCCAGCTGCGGCACGTGCGCGTCCGCCGCCTCGATCAGCGCCGGCTCCTCGCCGACCAGCTGCAGCTTCTCCAGCAACAACTTTGTCTCCCTGCAATACGACACCATCACTCGACACACATTCAGTATCACTGGCTCGGAACTCACGGATAACTGAACCACCGAGAAACTCAAGCTGTTTCATATTTTTTTAACGATGAAAGCTGAGGTCAACGTCATGGATTCTAATCCCACAATGAGCTTCAATTTTCAAACATTGTGAAGAACTTAGGTAACTGGTACTTAGTACCGCCTGTCTGGATGCCCCGGCAGCTGCAAAAAAAAAAATATTAACCTGAGTACATGCACAGCCAGCTTCCTAGGGTAGGCCTTGCACTGGCACAGCATGACCAGCGCCAGCGCCTCGGCGGAGCGCACCACCGTCGCCAGCGGCTCCAGCTTGCCGCTCACAGGCGGGACACACTCGCCGTTCCTCCAGCTCGTCACCAGCTGCAGCAGCATCCTCAGACCGTTCTCCACCAGTTGGGGGGACGTATCCTGTACGGGGTTTTGACATATTTAGTAACTAGCAACATGCTGTAGTTAGAGAAAAGTGAGTTTGTTTATCTCTTTGTTACCTTGTCGCCTCAACGAAACACACAATCGTGATGAAAGTTAAATAAATATAATAATAATAAATAATATCCTGGGACATTCTACACACTCTGCTATCTGATCCCAAACTAAGCAGAGCTTATACTATGGAAACCAGGTAACTTATATACTACATAATATTTTTGTATGTAAATACATAATAACACCTAGAGTCAGGACATACAGATATGTTCATGCATATAAATGCATGTGGGTGGAAATCGAACCCACAACCTGTGGCGGTGATAGTAGGAATCTTAATAAACCACACCAACTGGCCTGTCGAAAACCTAGAATAACACATAAGATCCTTTTTTATCCCGGGAACACATTAGATATGTCAGGAACGCGGGAAACACGGCGGGACGGAAGCAAGTGTATTATAATGCCTAATGACTACGAAGAATCGGAAATAAACGAACTGGGTATGTGTCAGAAATCAGTCGTAGTTTAATTTATCCAACACTAGCTAATGGCCATCGCGCTTGCTTCATATTAAAGACTGTTTTGTAAGGGGAACTCACCTGTACTTCCTTGGCGAGGAACTGCGTAAAGCCAGCGAGCACGTCCTGCCTCCACTCGGGAAAGTCCACGATGAGTGTCTGCAGGCTCTGGAACGAGAGCCCTCGCAGCTCCTCGTCCATGTGGACCGTCAGCCGGCACAGCAGGTCCACCAGCTCGCTCGAGCTCATGCCTTCGGGGATCAACCTGGGGGATTCGGCAACATGTTTATAGGAGATAGCTCTGAAGATAATCAAGAGAAAAATCAAATAAACCTGTACTTGTGAAAGCACTCACCTCGGTATCGCGGCAACGCAAGTCCTAAACAAGTCTATCCTCGGCTTCCTCTCACCAGTATTGATCTCCTGTTCTTTCGTAACGTTCTGTGTGTTGGTCAGCATCAGGGGCCGGCCGTAGTGAGCGTCCAGAGCCCTCAGGATCTCGACGAGCACCCTCCTCACGTACGGGAAGTAGGCGCTCATGCCGATCGAGCGAGCCGTCTCGTCTGTCAACATCTTGTTCAGAAATGTCTTCTTGACCCTCAGCGTGTTTCCCGAAGGTAGAGTTCCCGAAGTCCTCGGCATGGGGGGCTCGCCCTCCTTCTGCTGCAGACTATCAGCTACCACCAGAAAGGCTCGCAGCCCTATCGACATCCTCTCGGGAGTCAGGATGATCTTAATGGGCCTCCCGACCATGAGGAGGTCGAACACGATCTCCCTCATGGCGAAGTCGAGTCGTTCCTGAGCGATGAACTGTATGATCTTGACGAATATGTTGAGGGGCGTGTCGCGGGGGACAACGCCTTTCGACCCCTTCGGGAACAGCGAGTTGACGATGCTCTGGAGGCGGGATTGCGTCGCAGAGTTGCTCTCGCACTTTATACGTATCATGTACACCCAGAGGAGACGGTACAATGATTCTGAAAACATCAATATATTTTCTCGTGAACGCTAAATTGGATGAGTACACTTTTGTCGAATACTACAAATTGTAATTAATGTCTCATCGACTTTATGGTACTCAGCAATTTTTACGAGTATTACAATAGTGTGCAGACAACCCAGACTTTAAATCACCAGAGCAATTGTGCACTTTTTTGAAGTATTTGTTAACATATCGACAGCGAATTCTCGCGTGGGAAAGAGGCATAAAACACCCGACACGAAACAAACTTCCATTTTGAGAGCAATTCTCAATCGCCCAAAATTCTAGATAATATAAAACTTTACTATCAGTGGATCTAAGTATGAAATCCTCAAGTATCTTACCGAGCGCCACTCGGCACATTTTGGGGTCCCTATTCTTGAGATGCGAGAGGCACATGGCGAGGAAGCAGTGCCAGTTGGCGAGAAAGAACTGCTTCTGCGAAACGCAGAGAAGGCAGGTGACCAGCGGGAACAGCGCCAGCCGGTGCTTGGACTTGGTGCTCGCGTCCAGCGTGTGGCTATACAGCATTTCCACGAAGTTCTTCAGGCAGGGGACGTTCACTTCGTTCTTTACAGTCTGTTGGTCAAATTGTAGAAATGAAAAGCTCAGGCTGTTAGTAAATAGATACAATCACTCAGAACAAATAAATAAGGCAATTTTATCAGCAATGATCCCCAAATAAAAAAAACAGTCAATGTGACGCAATTCTGGTGAAACACTATGTAAAGCAAAAAATGCATACTAATATTATAAATACGAAACTAACTCTGTCGGTTTCTTTTCAGTCCCAAATCGCCTGAAAATGAACCGGTCGCAATTGTATTTGACACGCAGATGGTATGGAGAGAGACATAGGCTTCTTTTTCAACGGGGAACGCAGTTGAAATCGCGGTGAATAGCTAGTAAGGAATAAGACAAACTTACAGCAGCGACAGGCACCAGGATCTCAACGAAGAGGCCGGCGAGCGCGTGCCTCACGTCCTTGTCCTTCGCCTCCACGAAGTACTGCGCGCACTCCTGCAGGAACTGGAACGACGCCTCGAACTCCTCGATGGGGACCATCTTTACTCGGAAAAACTTCATGCCCATCAGCAGAGAGATTATGCTCTGAGTAGTGTGTGGTGACGGCTCGCGGCTTTTTAGTTCCTGGGTAACAAGAATATGGAATACAAAGTTAAAGCCACAACAATTATGTATTTGTTCAAACAAAATATAGTGAGTAGGGTGCTTCGTAGTACCTGCCTAGCTGGTTGCCATTTTCATGTTAATAAATCAGTCGCGCAACACTAGCTGCAATAGCTACACTCGAATACCAATTTCGTTCAAAGTTCGAGGCTTTGCGTCAGCACCTTTGGCCACATCATCACCTTTACGACAACATAGCTTTCGTGCCTGTACAATTAGTTAACCTTACCTTCAATTCAGCGGTGAACCGTTTCTTGACGGAAGCAAATCTGGACTGCGCCAGTACACCGATCACCTCGGCATACAAGTCCGCTATGATGTGCACGTTCGCCGCGTTTGGGTTCGATTGAAGACTGTCACATAAAAACAACCGCTTAACTAACGCCTTTTCCAGGTCCAAGAGCAAGAATTTCACGTTTTTATCATAAAAAATATTTAAAAAAAAAATTAAGCACGGTATAATATGGGCATGTTATCGGTAGGCAAAATCTGGAGCGCGGAAGTTAGTCGCTACAATATTTACCCTTCTTTATAATTGAACCGCTTGAAGGCTACGTTCTCGATGTAGTGCACCAGGTCCTCGTGTCCGGGGTGGAAGGGCAGCTGCTTGAGCACCTCGATGAGCGCGAGGCAGAAGAGGAACTCGACGGCGAGGTCGCGCCGCTCCGCCTGCAGCTCCTCGCAGCTGCGCTCCACCGCCTCCGGGCCCAGCCCGCTGCCCGACACTATGTAGATTATACTGTAACAACACCACACATTATTCATACATCATATAATCAAAATAATGAGCTTGCATTTGGCCGTCGCCTCCCCAGGAATTATTACGAGGCCGAGCATATAGCACGGACTCCGGCTTCGGAAAAATCTAGATTATAGACATGAGTATATGTGCTGTGAAAACGGGCCTAATATTGTGAAGACATAAAAGAGAAAAAAAAAGTGAAAATAATGAAACTACAACTAATAAAGTTGTTGGGTACCTTTTATTTCTCAGGTCTTGGTGTGGTTTCTTGGCCTGTTCACTGAGTTGCGGCGAGTCGGCCATCTGCCGCTCGAGCCAGCCGAACAGAGCTCGCAGCAACGAGGGCAGGCAGTGCTCCGCCACCGTGCCGAATGCTGATAAGATCTGGTCCAACTGAGGGTCTTCACCGCGTTGCAACGTCTTGTTCAACGCCTTCTCCTGTGTAGTTAACGTGATATTCTCATATTCATAGTTATGTCTATAGTCCCTATATTAAACTAATTATAGATTATTGTGACTAGATTATGTGCTTCATTGCCACAGTAGTAAGATCTTTTCATTATATTAGTACCGTGATTGGCATGCTTTATTTAGTTTAAGTTAAGATTTAACAATGCGTAACGCAGATACACCCTGCGGTGTCATCTGCGTTATTTATAACCTTCCTTGGTATTCTTCAAATTCGACTTACCTGAAATAAGCCCATTCAACAAACTTCAGCTTTATAATTATTACTATACATATGGATTCATTAAAATTTAGATTTTTAGTCAATCGAATAATCTAAATAGTCAAATAGATTTGATGGAACCTGCTTAGTTCAATATTATTTGGACAAAATAAGTGTAAGAGATAAGATGAATCATACGAGTGGTTCAGCCATGACGGCCTCCATCTTCCTCTCGGCTTGCACCGTGAACTCGGTGAAGAGCAGCCTCATGACGAACTCGCCGGGGCGCAGGTCCGACTCCGTCGGGGGGACCACCGGCCCCTTGTGGGAGCCCCACGGGAGCATTGAACCTACGTAAACATCTTAGCTTATACAACACAACAAAAACTATTTATACCTACTGGTGTTTTAGGCCTGTATTATAGAAAGCGATCAATACTCAGCAACAGATCGTGTTAATCGCAAATAAACCTAATATTATTGGTGCAGGTTCCAAATTCAATTATATTAATCCTGACTCAAAAGCTACTTGACGTTCTACAATATGGACCTTAGTAAAAGTGACAAATCTTTGATTTCCTTTAACCACAAAGTGTTGATATAGTTGAGGTATTGAAATCGCTGCTGGATTTCATGGGTGGGTAGATGGCGACAGATTTAAGTAGCCTCTGAGACGGAAACTGTAAGATAGCTCTTACGGTATCCATCTCAGAGGATATTAGGATTAGGATGTGGTGGTATGGTAACCTCTACGTTCTAATATATGTTGGTACTGATCTACTATGTGTTATGTATCTATTCAATGAGAGTTCATTGAAATATTCACAAACCCACAATCACCAGAGAATCTGCGGTCGCTACCAAATAAGTAACATCGAAATTATTTTATTCAAATGTATTATGAATAGTCTGACTCTAATTCTGGTTTAGAAGGTTGCAGAAGCTAAAGTAAAGCAAGACAAGTCTTTCATTCAATAGTATACCTCTAGTAGATATAAAGGGTGGCACATTGCCGCCTCCTCCTCCAGTCCTCCAGTCGGTGGAGCTGGCGAGCGAGTTGAGCGGGGTGTCGTGCGGCGCGTGCTCGTCGGCGTCGCCGGCGCCCTCGCCCGCTTCCAGCCGCGCCTCCGACCGCGCGCTGCCCTCCGACTCCGCCTCGCTCGACACCATCGACGACCCGGCCTCCTCTATACATGACCCTGTACACAAACAATATCACCTTCACTACTCGCCTGCCACGCCATATCATGTACGCATACTCGATCAAGTCCCAAACCTAACAGACCAGCCACTTGTATATGGATGGCTCGTTAAATATATTTCTGTCCTAATGAAAATTTGGGTAATTAATTTAACTGACACCTTTACTTATTATGTAATAATAAACCCATGTAATAACTAGCTGACAAGATTTGAGCAAGGCAGGCAAGTCTTGTACAGCGAGGGTTATTAAGCTTGTAGCATTTTCGATATACTAGAGAACTGATCATCATACATCCATTTGTTAAATGTTTATTGATAATTTACCTACCTAAGTATAAGCTATACCTAGACTATGTGCCCGCTAAACAGTAGTTACATACCAAGGTTGTACCTATCAAGTTATGTACCAAGTGCGCATGGGGTTTTGGTTTGAAGCATAAATTATGCAGTACATTGAGCTGCATAATAGAAAGTCGGTTAATATTAAAATACCCTATAAAACTAGTAAACACACTTTTTGAAACAAGACACAAATATAAGGATAAAAATATACATGTTTTCAATCCTGCTAATTAACTGACACATTTTTACAGTGACCACACTAAGCCTAGTTCTGCCACATGTTGACTTTCCACTCGGGCACTAATGTGTATGTACCAACCAAGTAAGAACACCTACATACATATATGTTACATTCGATGTCACTCTGGACCCATGATGGACCAATGCATTGAAGGGTTGGTTCTTGCTTTAGCAGGGAGGATATAGTATGAATACATTAATGTAAGAGATATTTATGTGATGTTTTCCTAGCTACAGCATTATTTTTACCATTCGTTTTGTGATAAAAAACCCAAATCATTGTGGTTATAAATTAAGGGAAAGGTTAGATTTACCACATAAAAATCCCACGCAAGATGTGTTTCTTATTTATAACATTATTAATTGGTGCAATAATGCAAGATGATTACATTTTTATTAAGTCAAAAAGATACACTTAGCTGCAATATATAAACTGAAAAACAGTTTTATGTTTTCTCAAAACTTTACCACTATTCTTCATGGAATTAAGTATTGAATATGGAAGTAATTTAGTGCCTGTCCATAAGTAGCATTAGCTTAGCATTTTTAGTAAACGCAGTCATTTTTTTCATTATTATCAAGTACAAAGTGATTGGGATGTCTACAGCCCTCACTTGATAGCATTAATACATAGTAATTACCTTTGAGTGACACAGTGGATGCTGTGTACTTACCTGTCATGATGTCTTCAGGGTGCCCATCAGATGGAACGGTACTCAGAGAGTCCGACTCCTCTGATGTCATCATTTTGAATGGTTTTCCTTGTATTTTATCCTTATATTACTGTCAACAAATAAGTTATACACATATACAACTAATTTTTACATTCCATGCACATAAAAAATGTATTTCATAATTTTGTGTAGTTAACATTGTATTCTTGGTATTTGTTATCATCAAACTGAATGTATGCCATGTAGTAGATAAACTTTCATCAAACTGTACTAGATTGTAGCTTACATACAAAATACATTGTTGTGCTACTTGGGGATGTATTTATGTCATCTCTCAACCCCAAATTATGGATTTTAATTGCTAATCTAAGTACCATCTTTGATTGAAAAAGAATTTACATGTAAGCTACACTTCTGTACAATAATAACTATCCAAAACAAGCCATGGATTTTAAAGTATGTTCATGATTATGTAACAAAAACATATGTTACTAACAGATGTAACCGTAGGTATGATCAAATAACATATTATAATTATTTTATAATTGAAGGGAAATTTTGTTTTATATGTATATGTTATTGAGTTATTTGTGGCAAAACACTATAAAATAAAACAAAATATAGCTCACCTCTGGATATATCTCTGGAGATTATCCCATTTTGAATCTTCATACCTGTAACAAAGTGCTATTATGTTGTTTTCATTCTAACCATATGGTGGGTCAAATGCATGACTCGCTTGAGCACATATACAATCCACATGAACCACAGTGAGATGGTGAAAAAATCACATTGATATAGTTTTTATTTAAGGCGGCCCTCTGTGGCCGGCGCAACTTCAACGCGAGCATAGTCTAAAAGCTTGTTGTTTCATCCAACGTAACGTTTGACTGCGAATAAAGAGAGATAGCATCAGAGCCGTCGGTTATCAGTCGGTAAATTCCGCTGATCACTCGCGGCCGCTTCGCTAGGTCGTCATTCATGATTTCGCATTCATAAAACTTGTTCCAGGAGTATACTTCTTGTGAAAAAATCTTACAAGTTTGTGAAAAAAAAGTTAGTTATTTAAAATCTCCAATACATTTGCAAGCCTGGTATCTAAATGTTTTCTTTACTTTTACAATTTATAGGTACATTAGATATGGCCAAAGTTCAGGCAAAAACGCTGTTTTTCGGAGGCTTTGACTGAATTTGTATCACACTTTTTTTAAATTAAGCTAAGATACAAGGCTAGATATAGTACACAAGATACTAATTTGTTCAAAATATCTAACGAAAAATGTTTAACAACGTCATAATAAGTACAGGGGTTTTGTATGAAAAGTATGACGAATTGAGTCCTCTTAACTACTAGTTTCTGCCAACCGTTTAACCTGCATTCCTAGGATAAAGAGAAGCCTATGTTTTTCTTCATGCCGTTGGTTACATGAGTATCAAATTTCATCACAATGATTTCCATTGAGACAACAAGAGGTAAGAAGCATAAAAACATACTGATTTTCAAGTTTATATTATTGGTGTGATAGAATTACTTTCATTTGACCACCATCTCACTATGGTCAGTATACAACTTGCTGGTAATGGTAAAATTGTGTCATAAAAATGGTATTAACTTCGCCAGATGTCATCAAATACATTTAAGTTTAGTTGCAAAGCACTTCGCATTGCATGGCAAATAAAATTAATGCTCTAAATTGTATCCTGGAAATATCTTTCAATGTTCTTTACTTTAACAATAAGGGATGGGAAATTACTTACATATGCTCAAGCATTATTAAGAAATAATGACCATTATTTTATTCAAAGTAATAAAATAGCGGTGCACATAAATAGAATAAAGACAATTATATGTGTCAAATGAGCATGCATAGACATACTATCCATTTGGTTGAATCAACCCATAAGCCAATTCAACAAATGGTTTCTTGATCAATAAAGTCACATTGAAGAATTTATGTGTACATGTAGGAAATTAATGCAACTCAACACTGTTCACAGAGGAAATACACGAGGGATATTAGGGCTGAGTGTTATTGACTTAAAGTTAATAGCTGTGGAACACATGTGAAAAAAAAAGCAACAAGCAGTGACATAAAATATTTGTTGATTGAAAAGCAGTATTCAGTTTTTATTCAACACTCATGAGCAACACAAGATAACACATATTATTTGTTATCATGTCAAATAAATTGTGTCAAATCCAGGTCTGGGTGCGTACAGGAATACAAGGATAAATAACAAGTGAATAAACAGCCATTACACAAGTAACACACTGATGATATGGATAATCACTGGATAAAACAAACATATTTTAGAATCCTACGAGATCCCAAAGGATGAAAATATATCAAGAAGCTACCCACAAACTATAAGATTTTAGAAAATCTTATGGCATCCATTACATTTCGGTAAGATATACTATGATCATCATCGTTTCATTTCTAATAAATTTTGAAGCAGAAATGATGGAATATGTTTTTATGTAAACAGCATTGTAGTTATTCATTATTTATTTATTTTAAATTGATCGTTGAAGTTGACGGTCGGCCGTGAAATTATGTGTTCATACGAATTTACCTGTAGGCCTACAATTGCGTTAGAACGTTAGCATGACGTGTAAAACTAACATCACAGTCGCATCTATTGTTTTCAAGCTCATATATTAGTAAATCAAATCTAAATAAAATTATTCACAATCACTTTTACTCACAAATTAACTTTTTGACATTTCTCTCTCTTTTCTTTTATTTGTATCATTCAAAAGACAACCAAATACAAGTGACACTTGAAAATACTGTTTCTTGCCGGCATGCACGTCAATGTAAATTGATCGATTTATAATATTGTCTCTGGTACTGGAAAATTGCGTTCCGTTCCACGTTTTATGTACCTAAGTAGACTACAAGTCTATGGTAATAAAATAAATAAGTTTTGAAATAAACAATGCAAACAATGTCATTTGTCCATATTGGTCGTAAATATAATAAACAATAAATAAATATTCATAAATTATTATTTGTTGTCACTATGACTCATGACTTGCAATGACTCAATTCATGAGTAGTATAGTATGTAATAGGTACTTACTTAAGGAATGGGTACGTAGTAGGTACTTTTATTTATTTGTTCCGAGGTCAATGAACTTGGTACTCTACAACCAACCTACAACAATAACGTGGTTATAGGTTATATGCAGTAATATATAAGACAATGGTTACTTGAAAGAAAATATCCACGATAGTTACTATTCATAATCGCTTCAGTGTAATGAGTGTAATAGTATGCCCCATCTCACTCTTTCGATCACCAAATGTCACTACGAAAGTAGAACCTGAAAAAGCGCGGCAAATTTAAAGAAAACTAGATGTGGATCACTAAGTATAGTAGGAATAAAATGTTTAGATACTTTACAAAAAAATTATATAAATATTATGTTTTGTTTGATTTTCCTAAGTAATATTTGAATGTAAATGAGTTAAAAATTTACATAAACTCGTTATATTCTATTTATATATAAAATGATTATAATAAATAAATAAATATCCTGGGTGGGATATTCCTCACAACGGTTATCTGATTCCAAACTAAGCGTACCTACTATATATATTCAAATTCAAAAATTGTGGAAATTTTATTATTTTCTAGTTTTTTTTTTTTGCCTTCGTAGAACAATATGGATAGATGTTTCAGTGATTAGCGACCGTAGAAGTTCATTAAGCATACTGTAGAACATTAAGGTGATCGGAAGAATGAGAAGGTGGACACAATAGCACTGATTTAGCTATAAAGCCGTTATGAATAAAGGGTTAGTATCAAAACTGGTTCTGTAAACTAGTTGACTCTTTTTATGCCGCGTGACGAAAGAGACATTAATAGAATGTTGCCATGTAAAGAGTTTTATGAGCCAGGCTCAACTTTCGTTTGCCAGACTCTATGAATAAGGGGGTGAGACTATGGTGAGACTGGTGAGACCATGGACGTAATACACAAACAGGATTGAACTCTCCAAAAATGTTATCATACAAAAATAAACCATAAGTCATGCACATTAGGGTTTACTTTTGTTCGTTATCTTAGCCGAGGCAAAACGAGCCGAGAGAGATAGCCCGAACCGAGGCCGTTTGTCCCTTTTCCTCAATTGCCAAAAGATAAAAATGTTAAAGATGGTAGAAAATATTTCACCACAACAAGTAAAATATATTACGTATAAATATTTTTTTGCTATTAAACTAATTTTAAATCATTTTATTTTGTAGGTTTACATCTGTACATAATAATAAATAATTGTATTTAAGTAAAATAATCAAAATAATATGATTGGTAGCTATCATAAAATTATTCTGGTAGCACTGAAATCTGACATGAATGGTGCCATGGCGACATGGCGGCTTTTTCTGTTGTTTTGTGGAAACGCATAACGCATTTTAAGTTTTAGCTACGGTTTTTTATACTTTTTATCGTGAAAATGGAGATTTTTTTTTGTATCAAGACATGTAAAAGTGAATCATATGCTGGTTTTGGGATTTCATTTCACAAGTAAGGAATAACGATGATTTTATTTACTAACAATGGTGAGTCATAAGTAGTTTGACCATGGTTTATTAAAAAAAATTGTAGATGGAAGACACTAAAGTTAGTGTAATTCTGTTTAAAACTAAATATAATTCGTATAATGTTTATTGTGTGTTGTAATGTGTACCTATTGTACAAATTATTTGTACCTATGTATCGCATAATTGAAATAGCATTATTTTTATGTTTGTTACAGCTTTCCATCGAAAGAAGAAATGAAGCAAAAATGGAATTTTGATGCGATTAAAACGAATGTTTTCCACAAGATTGAAACATCTGATTAATCCACCGCATCCTTTCCAATGCATAACAGATGAAGAACCGCACGAACTGCAACTAGTAAAAGCATTGGCTAATAATTCGTACCTATTCACCACGCGAAATGTAATGCATTCAGAAACTTAGGCAGTGAGATTGGCCTAAAGCAGAAACTAAATAAAACGATTTTGTTTAGCCGTGTTTAATTTTAATAAATACCTACTTTGTCAAGCACATTGAGTTTTATTTCCCTTTGCTTTATACCCAAATAACAGCTCTGTAGAGCAAACTGAAAAAAGAGCAAGGGGAAAAGCCATGTTCCCGGAACGAAACTCTGCATGCACCCTTGCCTATTCATACGTAATATTTGATGATTCGACACAGAACGTAACTCAAAAATTAATCATAACTTTTCTCAAAAACATGGGTATACACGGCTACACATCAAGCTATACATTTCCAGTATAAACTGATCTCGCATTGTATAGGATTTCTGTACAATGAGAGGTCAGCTAATTGGAAATTTATATCTTGATTAACCGTGCGTACACGATTCAACACCCACATAGAACATAACAATGTTCAGTTTCAAATAATGGGTTTTCGTGAAAAAGTATCTTGATATCTATAGTTTTTCATTATGGTTTTATGTCTTCTTTTTTCCATAAATTATTATTTCACTATTTTAAGGAACATAATGTTAATATTTTTGTAATACAACCAATAATTTGAAATCACCTAGTGTCAAAACGCCACAAACAGACAAAATTGGAGGAACTTTGCAATGCAGCGGTTGTGCGCGAAAGGGACTTACCATGACCACGACCACTCTGCCAAGAGTGCACGACTAGGAAGAAGAAGTGTCAACCGGACACAAATTATCTCTCAAATCAAACTTTCCTGTTTGTTATAAAAATGTTTGGTCACCCTATTAGAATGGGATAAACAGCCTCGGTATGCGTTATCTCCCTCTGCTCGCGTTTTTGGCCCAAGAGCTCAATCCTGTTTGTATATTACATCCATGGGTGAGACCAAGGTGAGACTATACCACACATACCACAGGACTATACAATAACTACCTAATTATCTCTAGGCACTGTCATCTGTGGCACTGATATAAAACCTTATTCCATGCATGTTCATGTTGGACCTTAAAGCCTTAACACACTTCCCGACCGTCAGACTCCTAGTGACTCCTATACTTAGGTAAGTATAGGAGTCACTTAGGAGTCCTACTTAATACCTACGTCGATACGCCCTAGTCCTGCCGCGCTACGCACGTTCCGACGGCAGGACGCCCCGCCTCCTACATAGGAGTCCGACGGACGGAAGGTGTGTTACGGCTATTACATACCGCGTACGGTTCGCTTGATGGTAAGCGGTTACAGTAGCTTTCTATCTGTTCACACCTTTTTGAAAAAGGGGGTGAAGAGGAGTTAGGCATACCTACTGTGCCGGTAGCGGATGTGGCGAAAGTGACAACATTTGGTATCTACATGGGGTAGAAAGAAAAGAAAGAAGAAAGAAAAAACATTTATTTTGAGGTTTAACACAACACTACTTGTTATTACTTATTGTGTGGGTTATATGAGTACTTATTACTACACCGCTGGTTACCGTGGTCGCCGCTTATCGTAGAGTTCTGGCGAACTTACTCACCGCAGGAATACAATAATACATTATACTTAGTAATGCTAGGTATTTCGTTGCGATCTTCTGTAAGGTCCAGTCCAGGGCATACAAGAATTTGAAGCCCCGTTGGAAAATAAAAAAGTGGATAACATTTTTCTGTTTATATTAGGTTAAATTAAAATTAAAAACTGGTCTGGTGTCCTATTAACATTTTAATTTAGAATGTAGGACCACGGATCGGCATTGCCACGTTGAATGGATGATCCATTGGCGGATCCTTTTTCGGCATCTTTCTTCTTATCTCTCTATTCTTTTTGGATGGAAACTTGCAGAGTGACTTTGCGTTTTCGTTTTATTTTCATAAATTAGTGTATTATGAGTTTAATTCATATTTTATGCGGTGTTTTATCTAATAAAGATCAATTCTTGTGCACAAGTGAAGTAAAATGAATTACGTAGGTAAGTATATCGCGACTTTTCAAGTAGTCTCAAAAAGTCCCGTGAAAAGTTTTAGTACAATGACCACCATTTACTTGTACGTAGTATTTTATATACGCCGACAGACAATGAGTAGGCGTACCTTCTATGTGAAAGTGATTTATTATTGTGACTAGAACAATATAATTCGACATTGGCAAAATAAACATGCCGCATGACGCTAAACAAGAAAAAAAAATTGCTATGAAGACTTATTGGCGGGAACTAAGGAATTTTTAAACTACACGGGAACTTACTGAGTGACGTTACGTTACGTTATTTTCATAAAATCGTGTATTTTGGACAGTAAAGTACCTATTGAGGAATCGAGGACGCACCATTATGGTTTCAAGAACACAGGCATTAGCATCGCGCTCATTGTAGGTATAGTGCAACAAAGTTAATTGGAACGGTGGCCAAAAGAAAAATTAAAATTGTAGCACGTTATACTACTATATTGGTATTGTACTAGATATGGAAGAGCGGGGCCTCCTAGCACAGGTATTTATTATACTTAAAAGGAAACCCCAATGAACTATATTATTATTGTAGATGATAAGTTACCGAAATAAATATTTTTCTATTTCTATTTTCAAAAGAGGAACTAGCGACGCAAGTTTGAAATTTCAATCTGCCTGCGATTCGCCATTGGTTGTTTGCTTCACCAAATGCGATAAAAGCGCCTCTCTCCGCGGCCTCAAGATAAGTTTGTGGGCCTCTAGGGTCGTTAAGTACGTTCAAACTTGGCATAGCGAGCAACGAACGAATTCTGTTTGTTCGAGGCTCGGCTCGTGCTCGGTTCCCGTAGCATGGACGCACCATTATGAATATTTTTTTATTATTTGCGCCTACTTAACATTTGATAGCAAAGTTTAGTGACAGCGTTACAAAATTAAACAGGCATTATTATTTTTCTTTCTAACTCGATTTTAAATCACTGGGCCATAGTTACCATCAGATTCCTGTCGATAGATACAATAATGCGCTGATGCTGTGGTAGTTAGGTAGTAGTTCCATGAAGCACGGTGATATAACTAACCTACATGGGCGTAGCGATGTACGGGCAGGGAGGGTCAGCTGCCTGCCCCCCTTAGAAGAGCGGTCGTTCGCTGGTGAACTATAATTCTGACGAGCTTGTGACGCTTCTTATAAGACCTAAGTAACTAATAGGCTTGAAGGCTCCACTGTTCATGTGAAACTCATATGGTAAAAACAACGATCAAAACAATATAATCTAAGATTTTCTTTGTCTGCCCCCCCATATACAATCCTGGCTGCGCCCTTGCCTACCTACCAAATTGAAGTCTCAATTATGCAAAGCTTACCTACGAGCTTTGAATAACCTCGTTATCTTTTCCATAAATAATTGTTTCATTCTCCTTTCAGTTAAGAAAACAAATATAGGAACCATATATATGTATATATATATACATAATCTGATAATAATGGTCTTCGCTGTACAAAAAACAATGAATACATTTTATTTAATAATTTTCTCATTATAATAGTAACAGGTAATATAATAGTATGCGTATAATAAAGAACCAGTCAACCGAATATTTAACGTAGCACTATTTGTATAATAATCTCTATTCCTGCGAGCATAGACGTTACATTTGAAGTGTGTTAGCGAGGGTGGTGTGCTGCGTCGGCGTCGCCGGCACGTCCCATCCAGCGATAGTTACCTGACGGCTGCGCCTGCGCGCCAGTCCCGTAGACAATCTCGCGGAGGACAGGCGTCCAACACCGACCTCAACACACACACACACACACGTGAGTAAGAAGCCCTACGCTACCGAACAAACCGACTCCCTACATTAGATTCAATTGACTTTATCGACGGACAGGAAACTAGATGTGAAGTCTAATTGAAAACAATTTTGGGACTGTATAGGTAGATATTACATAATTCGGTTTGAATTGTATCTTAATGATAGTAAAACAAAACCTGTTCCAAATAACGCGGTGAACCACACAGAGCGGAAGCGTCTCGCCCGAGGTGGGTGGAGGTGTTGCTGATACTTTATACTTATAGTTATTTTTTGTTGATTAGATAAAAATGTCGAAGAAGTCGGAGCCAAAAGCGAGCGGTAGTACCACAGTGACGGAGACCACCCCTCTCGTGACCAAAAAGGTAAGTCTGTTGAAGTTACCTACCTAAGTACCTATTTGTTAAGACAGGTTTATAAAAATCAATTCAAAAGCGGAGCTAGTCAATAACAATCAAAAAACTTTTGTTGAATGTCAGAAAATATTTTATTTATGAGCAGCAAAAGCCTTGCTTGAAACAACTAGAATAATATTAAAACAAAAAAAATATAATTTTATCAAACATTTGAATTTTATGACACCGAAATAGAAGTGGGTTTAGATTGTGTAAGGAGATAACAATTTTGTCTCAGAATTTCGTCAATCCGAGTATCATGTTACGAATATTGACCACATAGGTACCTACAAGTTTGTGTGAATAACAACATTGCTACCTAGCTCATTATTTTGTCGTAGGTGTTTCATCCCTAATAATGTTACGAACATTTTCATCGAAACCAAGACTCGTAATAGAGTACCTAGAGTACCAACCTGAATCAGTATTAGATTACCAGTGGTTGTTCCGCGGACTACATTCATTAGGAGAACTTCCCAAACGACATTCTAGCGATCCGCTCGTCACTATATAATAAGGTTATTAATTATGTATGTAACGAGGCATCTACTCACGCTCTTTTACAAGTTTTGTTTTTTATCTGACGCCTTCATTGCGCAACACCTGCTCAATTTGGTTAATCCATAAGAATCAGACACTTATTTAAAGTATTCAATAGATTCTCAAAATCAACTATAATAATATACATAGATACTTGTAGAACTACTTTGAAATCATTAGCGTTATGTTTAATTGCTTTCATTAGTTTAATATTAAATTGTTAATGATACTACCTGATTTGATTGCGTAAATCTGATTTGAGTAAACTTTTATAATTTATGAGGAGTAGTATGAACAAAAGGATGTCTCAGTTTTTCTTCTCACAGCGTAACTGGTTGAAAACCCGTCACGCAACTAAAAGGAACCTTGTTAACAATTTATTTTATAATATCACTCGACTTAGGCAAAACATAACTATCAGTAAATCACTAAATTCATAAACATAAGTCATGAAGCTGATGTGTGCTGGTACCAGGGTTTAGACGCTCCTGGGGATGGAGACCAGAGCGAGAGTGGAGGCCTGTCCGTCAGCCAGACAACGATGCTGGTGGCCGGCGAGATGGCCGGCAGTGGAGTCCTGGCGCTGCCCAGGGCCCTCGTCAGAACCGGTAAGGATACATGGAACTTTTACTGCATTTGCGAGCTTTGATTAAGTGTTTTATTGTAACGTTTTTCTGAGACCCACAGTGTTTGTGGTTCAATTTTGGCTGAACCTTAGAATGAAAAAGTGACGTTCTCATCTCAACGGTCAACCAGTTGAGATCAAGATAAATCAGGAAGGGGTATATATGTATAATATGCACTGCGAATGTTTGTTTATTTTTGAAACTGCTCGGCCAGCTACTGAAAAAGCTGTACGCGGATATTATATATTATATAGGCTTGTTTATGACAATTAACGATTTCACTCTGGTCACGATGAGGCAGATGGTGATCGGTGATAGGTGATAGTGATAAGCATGCACAACCTATAAGTGATGCCTTTTCACGTTCGCATTTGGTGGTATCTAGAATTTACTTCACATAAGCAATTAATATTCAAAAATAACCATATTATGGTTGATACTCATAAAAGCATGTCCTGTTAAAATTCAATGTAAAGTTTTATTGAAATTCACGCTAACATAGAGTAGGTACTAACCTATTATCTTAGGTAGGTAAATAAACTAAGTAATTTCAGTGTTTGATTGTCAAGAAACCTGATAACAACTGTTTAGAGATGCTGTGCTACACATTCAACCTATTTAAATATCTATGCATGTGGCGTTTAAGAAGGGATTGTGTACTCTATTGTAAACTTTATCGGTATGCGCTACAGTTGATATTTAAGTATTACTAAGAATTGGTTCGTATCCAAAACTGCTGTGCGTAGTCAGAGAATATGGTCACTTGCTCGGATGTCGCGTAATAATGCATTGTTATGAAGAATGATATCTTATTGGTAGAGAAGTACGTCGTACCGATGGTCGTGGCTCAGAATCCTAAGATGAGCTCGAGTTTTCGGTGGAAAACATAGCACGGTGGTGGAACTTGCATGTTCTATAAAGTGCCTGCATGCCTCAATGCTTAAAAATGTTTATCAGGCATCTACCGGTGAGAAGGTAGGTAGGTTTTTCCACCTTCGTCCGCTGTATCACTTTACCGTGGTGAGATCGTAGTCAAACACAGACGAGAAGAAAAATTATGGGTCTTAAAATAGAAGTGTTAATGCATAAGCGAATTGTATTTATTATTATAAACCTGATTGTTCGGACTGTTAGTATTTAGTACCTGGGCGACCGAGCTTTGCTCGAAAACTCGGAAAAACACGTTTCCCAAGAGAGCTAAGTAGCTAGATCGATTTTTTGCCCCCGTAAACTCCCATAGAGCAATTTTCATCGAAATCGTTAACCAAGTATAAATATTACTCCTTATTTTATGAATATAGGTAATCACTCAAACATTTTTACAAACAATATAGGTATCTATAATATGAAAGTAAATTTACGAACTAAACATAAAAGCCGATTTAAGTCTATGGGCTAATTGAATCAACGGATAGACAAAACCAACACACGAGCATCTTGTAGAAAAAAATGGATAAAAACTTATTTAGGTAACTGGTCAAACAAGTCCACATGGTAATGGCTCGGACGGAACCATCAACTAACGACCGCACCACATTTTCTATCCATTTCAAAAGCGTGTTTGAGTTTTTATAAACAACTAAATGTAGCCCTTCGCTTTATTCGATACATTCGATAGGCAACTTTTTAATTTGTAGCTATTTCTCTGAAACTATTGCCGAATTTCTTCTTTAGAATGAATGTTTTTAAGTATTAGTATTTATTGTATATTTGAGTAAAGAACTAATAATATTTACTTTTTGTTTAGGTCTGGACGTATTGAAGGGTAATTTGATCAATCATGATAGCAGTCCTCCCTATGTTGGCTTATATATGGTTTCAATAACCAGACCGGAATCGCTTTGTCGTTGCTTTAATGTCTCCAATGTAACTCCAAAATTCCGTACGTTAAAAATTATGGAAATCTTTGACCTCAACATAAAGTTGATGTTGCTTAATTTAATTATAATAAGGGCCTCTCAAGGGAATGTGTGTATTATACCTACGTCTTATGGTAACATAAACGAAGAAATTTGTTGACTGCATTATCATATAAATAAAATATTATAATAATAGCGTATCCATATGAGAGGTATTTTATCTACCGTGACATTTTCAAGACAGGATACAATAGATTGGTATCTACATCCTTCTGAATTAATTTAATTATGTCGTTTGGGTCATTACTACATGCAAATGAAGACTAGTATCTAGATTTTATTAAAATATCACAAAGTAATCGTATTAAACCATTGAATTATTACGCTTAGAAGCGAAGTATCGAACAAAAATCCTCGCGACTCGTAGGCCACTTGATAACCAATGTGTGCGTGAGTACCATATAATTACACTCGCTGACACGCACACAAGCGCACGAGTAATGTTGCAAGCTAAACGAAAGTTTTCGGTAAAATTAACCTTCCGATAATAGTGAATGAAATTGGAAGTAAGTATTCATAAAATTAATTAAATAGTTTAAAATGTTCTGCGTCTTAGATAATTTATCATATACACAGGTTATTTATTTATTACTAGTTCAATGGTTATGTTTCATAGTATTTATGTCGGGTATTTTAACATAGTAAACCAAGACAATGTGCAAAGCTATGAACGATCGTACAATTTGTAGTAGGTATTGTTGGTAATGATAGGTTTCATATATGATAGGTTGTATAGAAAAAGAAGATTAAGAAGTATGTAGGTATTTAATTATCATTATCGTATAAAAGACGAATAGCTATACATTCTTATAATATCTAACTAAATCTATACTAATATAATATTAATATTTATAATACAATAAACCGGATGAGTTTTTTGTTTGTTTGTTTAAACGGGTCAATCTCTGTAAAAAAAAAACTACCTGTAAAACTACTAATATGTAGCTACATTATCCCGAGTATTATAGGCTACTTATCCCAAGAATAAGTAAAAGAAACAACTTATTGGACTCAATTACTTACTCTACTTCCTACTCTAACAAAATCAGTGTCAATTACGTAAAACAACACAAATTCGCACACAAACAGCTGGCAACACTTTGCTCGAAATCTGAGTGAAGTATTTTTATTTTTGAATTTTGTTATTTTAGATGAATTACGCAATAAAATTAGTGGCTTATCTGTGGAATATTACAACAGAATTCTAATCTTTCTTCCCTGATGAATTATAACACAATTTTACTGCACAAACAGTCATATTTATTATTTTTCTGAGAGCTCCACTCACTAAAACGCCAGTCAGTACACTGACAGCGCGGCGGTCATTTGGAGCCATTATGGCTCCAATTGAATGGATTGTGTTTCGCGCGTGTACTTTGTTTCTATGTGTAATAATTCAATGTATTAAACATTGAAAATACAGTTTGTTTTTTTATTTTTTAAGTTTTTGATTCCCTGGCCAGTTAAATTTACACTATTATAGTGTAAATTTAACTGAATTTTTCTCGTTGCGTTGAACACCTACAACCTACAACGTAGGTATCTAACGATTTTATTACTTTTCGGCGTTGATCTCTCATTATGGATATCCAGTTTTTTGTCTAGATCGCCTACTCCACACGCCATACTATTTAAAATATTAAACTGGTTAAATAAAGATAAAAAGTGATCATGATAGAATAAGTATAGACATAAAAAAAGACTAATGTAAGTGTTTTTGAATTCGATATTCAGTTCATAAACGGATATGTTCTAGAAGTGTCCGATAACCCGATACCGGTTTGTTCCAGGATGGCTGGGTGTCCCGGTGATCATCCTGATGTGCGTGATCGCTGCGTTCAGCGGCAAGCGGCTCGGAGACTGCTGGACAATCATCGAGGAGCGCAACCCTGACATGAGAAGCAGGAAGAGGAACCCATATGCCATCATTGCGGAACAGGCTCTGGGGAAAACTTGGAGGTAAATTGAATTGAACAAGGTGAAAGTTTGTATGGATGTGAGGATGTGATTTGTGAAGATGTTTGTTATTCTTTTAAGCAGGAGCTGCAGAAGAGATTTGGATGAAATTTGGCACATAGATAAAACGGTAACACATACGATCTCTCGGGAAGCCGCGTGCTCAAAGACGGGAGCTCATAACAGTATAATGAGCTTGATCTTCCACTAAAGGAACATTATGATGAAACAATGACACGCTTGGTGCTTGCCTCACTATCAAATTGTAGATATACCATTATGGTACATCAGCTGCACTTGATGTCGTAGAGCAGCCAGTTCCGTTTTAAACAATAAAATTATGTTCTGTAATTTGCATACTGTAAACTCAGATTACAGAATAAAAGGCAGATGGAGCACACGGAACGGCAGTGAGTGAATACAAATACCAGGTGTTTGGTTTTGATTTTGTACTTATTTGCTTTTTTGGCTTCACTTTCGCGTTCCGTGCGCTCCATTTGCCTTTTATTCTATAATCTGAGACTGTAAAGTCGATATTAAAACAATTGAATTAGAAATTTTGACATTAGGTTAATTTTCGTTTAACCTTTTCCTTGAGTACTGATGAGACTTGAGCATTGATTCACGTTATTGCCAAAATAAAGAATGTTCTCTTGATCCACATTGCAGCGTGGTGGTATCGATGGCGATCATGGTGACCCTGTTCGGCGCATCGGTGGTGTACCTGCTCCTGGCGGCGCAGATCATCGAGCAGCTGCTCCTGGCGCTGGTGCCCACCCTCACCATCTGCACCTGGTACCTCATCGTTGTTGGGGTCATGACTCCGCTTATATTTTTCGGAACGCCTAAAGATTTCGCGTAAGTATTTTTTTATTTGGGGGCTGGGAGCAAAAATACATATATAGGTAGGTAAATAAAGGTTCGAAATTGACAAGAAATACTATATCTTTCGATCCAATTCCTTTGAAAACAGAATTGTAATTAAACTTTACAAAATGCTTAAATGCTTCGTTGCAGACATCAGACTCATAATCTACTTATGTAGTATAGGTAGGATGCTTCTTTACGACAACTATGGAAAATGCGCCAACATCAATAGGTTCCAACTTCCATCTATTTGCTGTGGAAATTCCTTGATGACTGTACAGGTTCAATACTTTTGTATAGGTACACTGCATTTGAATTTAAAATCTAAATCTAATATTATAAAGAGGAAAGATTTGATTGTTTGTTTGTTTGTTTGCATTGAATAGGCTCCGAATCTACAGAACCGATTTGAAAAATTCTTTCACTGTTGGGAAGCTACACTATCCGCGGATGACATAGGCTACTTTTTATGACGGGAACGCGGGTGAAACCGCGCGAGACAGCTAGTAACATAATAAAGCTAACTTTATCGCCCGTTCAGCTTCACAGGTGTCATTGCATTCGGGTCGACGATCATCGCGTGCGTCCTGTACTTCATCCAGATGATGAACGACATCCGGCCCTTCGTGTTCCGGTGGGGCATCCACGGCTTCCAGGACTTCTTTCTCGCGTTCGGCACAATCATGTTCGCCTTCGGGGGAGCCTCCACCTTCCCCACCATTCAGAACGACATGGCTGACAAGAGCAAGTTCAGTAAGACTCTGCACTACAGTTTTGGAGGTAAGGTGTTTTATATGTAACTATTAGGTATATATACTTCCAAAAAAGTACCTAGGTACCTTTAAATTACTTTATTATATTAAGGGGGTGTTAAAACGTATGAACCAATAGAAGAAATATTTTGGACATATTATTAATCGTGAGGTTTACTATCAACCTTAGCATCCGCCGCATCAGGTGGGCCGTACCTACATATTTGCTACCTTAGTAGTAAAAAAAAATGTTTTATCTTTTTGAAGGTACCTTGTAATGAAACCTATTTCCTGGTAATGAGTAAAATGATGCAACCCTCCATGTTTCCCCCCAGCGGTCCTGCTGCTGTACCTGCCCATCGCGATCGGTGGGTACGCGGTGTACGGCGAGTCGGTGGGCAACAACGTGGCCACCTCGCTGGCCGCCACGCCGCTCACGCTCGTCGGGAACGTGTTCATGGCCATACACCTCGTGTTCGCCTTCATCATCCTCATCAACCCCGTCTGCCAGGAGCTCGAGGAGCTCTACAATGTGCCCAGAGGTAATCACGGTTTGTGACGATATTCGTATGACTTGGAATGCCCTGTGGCGAAAGTCGTGGCTTCGAGTCCTACTGAACGATGGACCAAGTGGTGTATTCCGTTAGCTGCACTTGGGAGCCTTCAGGCTTTAGGGTGTGTGCTCACACACACTACACTAGCTTCGGTTACAGCGTCACTTCTCATGGTCAGATTCTAACTAAATACTACAAGTATCAGTAGACATTTTTATCATACGATTAGGAATCATTGTTCATTTTGTAGTTTACCAGTAACATTCTTTCCCAAATCCTATTTATGAATCTATATATATAAAATGTTAAGTCCTGACTGACTGACTGATATATCAACGCACAGCCTAAACCACTGGTCCTAGCGACATAAAATTTAGAGGGTATATTCTTTGTGAAGAGTAGGTATCCACTAAGAAAGGGTTTTTCGAAATTCCACCCCTAAGGGGGTAAAATAGGGGATGAATGTTTGTAAAAAGTCCGTCAGTTTCGAAGTTAGGATCTTCAAATTTTGTGTTTAGACTGAAAATTGAATGTTAATGTATACGTGTTTCAGCGTTTTTAATAATTCCACCCTCGAAGCGGGATGAAGTTGTTTTGTTTTGTTTTATTGTTGTAGAAAAATATGTCATTTGATTCCTGTAAGCCACGCGGGCGAAGCCGCGAGCAGAAGCTAGTAATTTATAACATCTCACAACTTATAAGTACTTACTGTATCATCTTGTGTCGTAGTTTTAAATGTGTTGTGTTATTCAGACTCGGTGGGGTGGCGCATGGCAGTGAGGCTGTCGATAATGTTCGGTATCCTGTTCATCGGCGAGAGTATCCCTCGGTTCTACACGATCCTGGCGCTGGTGGGCGGCACCACGGTGGCGCTGCTTACCTTCATCCTGCCCTCGCTGTGCTACCTCAACCTCGTCAGCCAGCCACCCACTGGGAAACAGGCTGCTGTGTTAGTACCTACTACTTACTTTTTCACTACCTTACGTTACTTTTAACGTCCAGAACCTTAGAGCAACACGGACCACTGGCGGCAAGCTTAGAGCTTGCCGCCAGTAAGTTCAGTCCGCATGAAGGAGTTTTGTTTTTTTTTGGTGAAATGTGTTTGTATTCTCTTAAATTGTTCAGAAATTAGTTTTTACTTTTTGTTCAAACTTACTTCCGTGGCCTCGTATCACGTTCTTTAGAATTCTAAATCTAGTTCAAAGTCAAGAAGATTACTTAGGCGCCTATTTCCGCATAAGTGATCTATTATGAAATATCGGTGATGATTCTGTTGTTTACAACTAAACTAATATAGTCTTACTATATATATCTCTTTCTAACAAATAACATAAGTAAAGGATGTGAGTGATGTAGTCCTGTCAAATTAGTCCAATTGCTTTTTTCAACATTTTCGTCAACCTCAAAATTGGTTACGCAAATGAAAATGACATCATTAAATATGTTCTATCCTTTTTCAATAATGTTTGTAAGAAAGAGATGCGATTTAAAGCAGAATCGGTTCCATTGACTATGCTATATATATATATATTAAACGTGTGTTTATCGTTTAACAGCGAGGTCCCCGGCTGGATAAAGATGGTGTGCTGGGAGGTGATAGCGGTGGGCGCGTTGGGCGGCGCTGCGGCCACCTTCAGCGCCATCAGCGCCATCTTCAGCACGGCGCAGGCGGTCCCCTGCTACTTGAAATAATCACTCACTACCATTACTGCTGGCACTTCTGCTCACAATCTCACGTCGACGAACTTATAACAGGTGGAGATTTCGAGATGGCATATTTTCGAAACCTATGTTGGGTTAGTCATGCTGAACTACTTTTACTATGGGACCAACACTGAATTCTCAAAAAAAAAATGTTATTTTTATACATTATGATCGAGCAAGGTTGACATTTACTATGAAGAGTAAAATATGTTTTTGAGAATTCACCATTGGTCCCATAGTAAAAGCTATTCAGCAACACCAACCCAACATAGGTTTCGAAAATATGCCATCTCGAAGTCTCCACCTAGTATAAAATGTCGACAGTGCATAAGAGTTGAAGTAGCGGTCCCAAGGTAGCGCCCTGTGTGACTCTAACAAACCAGACTACACACTTATTGTAACGTATAATTATAATCAACGTTGTCAGTAAGGTTATTATTTGTACCGTTTGTCTTTTAGTTATATCGATCAGTGTGTTATATGTGGAAGAACAGCTGTTTTCAATAAGCTTGTGTTATTAAAATAATATCTATTTGATATTTTTATAAGAAGCTATTTCAAGAATGTTCAGTAGTTTTGCCATTACTTTTATAAGTATGATATAGTTTTATTATATAGGTAATACTAACTAAATAAGTACCTAACCATAAAAAGTAACTAATTTTATATTATGAAGCTGTTTGTTATTATGTAATAATATCATAATATTTATGAATTTACGACGATACGATGACGATACAGGGTTACATACAAGCTTTTCTTTGGTACCTATCGATTAAGTTAGCTTATTTTTTTATATTTTAACGGGTAATTTCGCTCAATCGCAAATACTTATATATATATTTCTTAAATATATTAAAGCTTAAGTATTAATGTTTGTTTATTTTTGAAAGTCGTACGACACACTGCGCTGAACGCATTCTCATCATCTCTACTAATGTAATTCGTATACTTTGTTCGTTTACCAAAGCCATCAAATAGTTCCGTTACCCACCTCCCAGCTCCATCATCAGACTCAATGAGACCACATGTGTCTTCAAATGCATGCGAAGCCCATTAAAAACAGTAAGTTGGAGGTAATTTTAGGATTTTTGGCATCAAAATAGAAACCTACTATATAAGGGTCGATCTATCGATTACTAATATAATAAACCGGAAGAGTATTTTTGTGTGTTTGTTTAAACGGGCTAATTTCTGGAACTACCAGTCGGATATGAAAAAAATCTTTCACTAATAGGATGTTACAATATCCCCATAGTACCTATTATAGGTTACTTTTTATCACGAGAACGCGAGTGAATCGGCGAGGGATGCCTAGTCAGTACCTAATAAGTACGTAGATTAATATGCGTTATACAATATTATTATAATGACGTGTTTGTTTGTTCGGTAGCGAGCGACCCCCGGTGGACCGCCGTCATGATAAACAGAGATAGCTTATCTGTGGACCTACGCCACTACCGTGCAATGCAATGTTGTATCATTATTACCATAGTAAATCAATAGCAGCTATTACTTACATCGATTCGCCAACTCCACTCAATTCTGAAAATTCCCTTTATAGTAGTAATATCGAGCAATCCTATTCTGCTATTAGTCAGTGGCATTGCACTGATTTTGAACAGTAAGGACGAATCGAGTCACTGCATCTAATTTTGACTTAACCAATCATTGTCGATGGTGAGGTTTTTGCGATAGATTTCAAACAAATGAACGTCATCGCGGTTAATTGTTAGATGTTATGAGGGCATCAACTAACCATCAAAAGTTTATATAAAAGTCATAAGATTTAAAAACATCGATTTTTTATTCTAATAGGTACCTATTTCAGCGAGCCTCTTTCATCTAAATCAAGACTAATAAGAAAAGGGCCAAGAGGCCAAGACTAGCTCGGTCAAGTGTTCGTCTTGTATTTGGACATCACTACTAGATATAATTATTAACTACCTATATATACTGTTTAATCACACCAGTAACAATATGCGTAACTACTGTAAAGCATTCAAAGACTATAATGCTATAATTATGAACTAACTAATACCTGCCAGATATGACTCCTAAGAGCTGAGTCTGGCTTTGCTGATCAACCCCATTTAACGTAATTGAATTGTAATGTGAGTACAGGCGAATTGAACCAAGAACGATTAGACCATGATTAGACATAACTACTTCTGTATTATGATGTCAGAAGGTTGAGCAGCAAGCAGGGGTCCACCTGATGGCAAGTATCTTCCATCGCCTATAGAAATAAGCAAAACCAAGGGATTGCTAATATGTTGCCTACATTTAAAATGCCAAGAAGGTAACGGGTTCTCAAATGCAACTGTCGGAACACATAGATTCCTACCATCCATTTAGAGTCGTATTACCGAGCAATAAATAATCGTTAATACAATTTAAATTTACCGTCGTAAAAGTACTTTAGTACAGAAGGCTTACTACACTACAATATTAACGAATATTGAAATGATAAAAATGCTTGGGTGTAGCGCTGGCTCTCGCAGGAAACATTTGATGTATTAAATTTAAGTTTGTTTTTGAAAAGAGTAATTGCTGAGTTTATTGCCCGCTCTTCTGAGCAAAAGCAACCTTCCGAACCGTACATTAAGCCCATCACAGACGTAGCTATAATATATATTAATATAAATCATATCAAGGCATATTACGATATATTTTCAATATTAATTCTTTGAGTGACCGCACACGCAGCTATAATATATATTTCTGTTACTTTGCCAAACTGTACTGTAATTAATATTATAGCTCTAGCTTCGTCTGTGGTGGGCTTTAGAGTATTAGTGCCTGTGAAGGCCTATTTGAATGAATAAATTATTTCATTTTATTTCAATCCAATTACTCAACTAGTAAGTGTTATTAATCAGTGCAAAACTGCCCTGATTAATAACAGTACCGACCAAACTCTGTATCTATGTTAAGTGTGTCCTTGACTTGGCCAATCAGAGCGCATTGCAGGTGGTGCGGAATTGGCGGAATAGATTTCAAACAAAATGAACACCACTGCGCTTCTTCGGGTAAAGTGCTTTTTGTACGTGAACAGTTGCATACAATGCTATGTGTTTGATATTTTTCGTGTCCGTGCCCGCCACCGAACCCGCGAGTTAACGTGAACAAGCACTAATTGTTCGATCCTGGTGACAAATTTTCAACTAGATGTTGGTAGCCAGGTGGGTACAAAGTACCCTAAGGCCCGATTTCAATAATTTACGGACCGGTATCGGTTAAGATTTATAAAAATTAAGACTCTTATATCTTTACTAATAATGAAGCAAAGACCTCAAAGCTTTGCATAGCAGACCTTCCCATATGGAAGTAGCTATCACAGGTAAAATTAGCTTACCAAATGATCTATATGCCCAGTTTGGCAATAAAAAAACCTACCATTGGTAAGCAGAACGATTCGTTTTTGTTTATTGAAACCGGGCATTAGACTGTTTTTTTATACTAGTAAGGTAGCAAACATGCATACAGCCCGCTCGATGGTAAGCGGTTACCGTCCGTTTATTGAGTCATGCATGTTGTGAAAAACGATATGCACAAATGCCACCCCTCTCCCATACAATTCATTCCCCTGTGGCCCCTACAAATGCGAAATTCATTCCAGGTCAAGTCGGCTCAGTGCGGGTTACACGGGCGGTTCCACAACTCTTCGGGAGCTCAAATACCGCGAGCCAACCGGCTGCCTCTTAGGATACTCAATACTGTCTATGGTTTCGTTCGTCACGGTGTTCGACATTACTATTACTACCACTGAGCTACCATTGCTTAAATTTTTACGAGTGGGTCTTAACCCAATCACGTACCTATCTAGTACTTATTATAACGCATCAAAATAAAAAAAATATAAATCCTAAATTCTAATTAACCCAATAAAGATAATCCATTTTCTTCAAGATCTTTTAATCACTTGTTAGTATTAATTGTAAGCTATTAAAATACCTTTCCAATAACGTGTGACTGATCGTTATTAGTTCAATTCGAATGGATGGAATTTATATTTTGTTTCTTTCGTAACGCCATAACTATTATCCTCTATGATGAGACAATCGCCCATAACTATCTTTGGATATTTTAATACCTTTTTAATGATGATAGCTCATCGTTATGGGGTTTATTTGAACTTGGGTCTAAGTGCCATATTATATTGTGAGTCGCCCATGATCTTTATCATCACATAATATATTTTAGACCAAGATCCCAGGGCCGCCAGACATTACTTATTTTCTGACGGAAAAATGTTTAGAATTGAGTAGTGCTGGTATGTACCGTAGGGCAATAACCAGGTACCAGGCATGAAAGGTATGTTATGCACATTATGTATTTTTCTTAAATTCTGCGAGCTGTTTTTTATATATGATCTTAGAGAATTGATACTCAAAAGACTATTTTAATACTTTTTGCAAGCAGTCAGACCAATCGTAGCAGCGAAACATCTCCTAAACACAATTAAAACATAGCTGGAGTACCTATTTGCGCGAGGGCATTATTTAATACAAATAGTCAATTGGTATTTTTGATCCATAGAATAATGGGTGGACGTCAGATGATAAATCAATACAAAAAATTTAGTATTGTAAGTAGTAGTAAGTACCTATCTATTGTTTATCTGGTAATTTTTTTTTATGATTTTTTTTAATTGAGTATCTTCTTTTGTCCAGTCATTATTCTATGGATTAATAAATTACAGTTTAAAAAAACTAAAAAAACACGCTTTATAAAGCCCTGAAAAATTGAACCTAAATATATTCTCTGTCTATCCCGTAAGGGCCTAAATGTAAGCAATTTTTGTAATTAAGTTCAATATTTGAATGAAAAGTGTATGGCGCTTTTCATTTTGTAATTTACGATATTTCTTCATGATAATGATAATGCTTAGAAATTCTATTGGGTTACAAGGAAAAGCGCCCCACGCTTTTCATTCATATATTGAACTTAATTACACGGAGTTCCAGTGCCTACCTTCCGGATCCATCATCAGATCAGCTCGATGGTACCAAATTATTGTATTGTCATCGGTACTTGATAAGTGTGCAAAATTTCAGTTTAATCTGTGCGTGTTAAAAATGACAATTATCATCTTATTATAATCATCCTGATTGTAAATTGTACAAAGACAAAGCATACGACGCGTTTTTTTCTGTAATAGTATTTCCTGAATTTAAAAACAAAATAACAAATAGTAGGAGATCCCAGTGCCGCCAGACCTTCCTTATTTTCTGACGGACAAAAGTACAGAATTGAGTAGTGTTATTACGTACTTCAAACGTATGCTTCTAACTTGTCCCGTCGGCCAATTTACAAGCACCAAGCATGAAAGGTATGTTAGGTACATTACGTATTTTTCTTGAATTCTGCGATAGCGTGCACCTATCGCTATACGCTTCAGTTGGGATCTCAACCGAGCTTCAAGAGTAACATTGAGCTGAGAGGGCAGCGTCTGTAGCGAGATAGTGTGATAATGATAAATCGTTAAGAGGCGCTCGGTCCGCGCCCCGCGCCCTCTGCGCGCGCGCACTGCCGCTCCGAGCCCGGGGACGAACGAACGCGCATCGCATTGTTTGTGATCACTATAAAATCTTCCTACTACCAACACTCTCAACGTAAGTATTCTTAAAATTTCATAATAACCATTACAAAACCAAACATGAGATACGATAAGATCACTTACCATGGCGAAATTGAGGTAATATGCACATATTAAAAAAAGTGTCTTCGCTTTGGGGTGATGCAGTTCCATAATTCCATATTATGGACAGAACGAATCTAATGCTTGGTTGATGGAATTAAACCCGCCCTGTCTTCTAAACTAGCGCGAGCTGTCTGTCTTCTGACACACAGCTCGCGCTAGTTTAGAAGACAGGGCTGCATTGTGATTATTATGTAATTTGATTGAGCAATAAATACATTTATTATTATTATTATTAAAAAAATTATGAAAGACAGAAGGCAGAAGAGATTGATGGATTGTGTGAAGAGCGTATGAGTAAAGGAGTCAATTTCAAGATGACGGATAAAAAAGGATGAAAGATGCAGACATCACACTGTACCAACCCTAAACGAAACTGAGAAGACCGAAATAATAAAGAGTAAATACATTTCCAGGGTACCTTACTAGAATGGTGCTATGCAGTATGATTCGTGCGGCGACGAGGGTCACCAGGAGCAGCGTGGGTCCGCGCTGCTGCAGGAGAGCTCTCTACAGTACCGACAATAAAGGTACAGCTTCTGCGTATTATTTCCAAGCTATACTCTCGTGTACGCTGTCTTTAGATCGTAAGATGTGCTTCCCATGAAAGCCGGAATCAACTCGGTGGTTGTGGATGTGCAGAAATGTACATCTGACATCGTTCCCTAAAATGCATTCGTGTTTTATTCCCAGAGCTTTAGTAATATCATCTCGTTCTTCTATTATCTGCTATGTGATAATATCAACTTAAATAATCCGCGTTGAGTCGTTATCTGCTAGTTAATGTTGCAATGTTTGTGAATGAGAACAAACGTGTCAATTAGTTCAATATTGGTCACGACCGAACCATCTTATCTATTACAAATGTGAAAAATCCGTACCGATAGTCCACTCGCGCTTAATGTGAGCCATGTTCATATATAAATAAGTTCAAGATTACGCAACAGTCGCCTTGTGCTCCACTATCGATCACAACTTTATCAAACAAATGATACTGGTGACATAACAATGTTTACTTTCAACAATCAATTATGTTCTTATTACCATAGGAATAAAACTTTAATTTAAATCATAAATCAGGCACCTGGACAAACGTTTATCGAAGACCAATCGACGAGAACATTAAAAACTAAATTATGTTCTATAAAGCATGAATTTCAATGACAACATGTTGAGAAAATTCAATTGAAACATATTTAATAAATAATAATGGTGATGGAGTGTTATAAATGCGCAATTAACATGTCATTAGTGTAAGCTTGCGCACTGAAAGCGAAATCCATCCTACTTACCACGAGCTGCTGCGAATGTATATTTTATTTTATTTTTTTATACCACTAATGTGGCAAACAAGCATACGGCCCGCCTGATGGTAAGCAGTTACCGTAGCCTATGGAAGCTTGCAACACCAGGGGCATCACTCGCGCGTTACCGACCCTGAAGAAATCTCTTCAGACCCTTTTTGAAGACCCTAAATTGATATAATTTATTCACTGGTCGTATTTATATTGCTAAAACAACACTGGTTATCTAACCATAAAAATTGTTATGTTAAAGTTCATCACTTTATGTCAACTGGCAATGCCTAAACATTTTTGAAAGAAACAAACTGATTATGTCCTATCTATTCCCCCATTAAATTAAATAACACATTTTCATGCTCATAATATGCTTGCGATATAGGTACGATTAGTACCTACCATAAATAATTAAATAACATGAATGTTTCCAGCTCGGTTTTATACAAAGAAGCACGAGTGGGTGTCGGTGAACAACAATGTTGGCACTGTCGGGATATCTAGCTTCGCACAGGTCTGTATTACCTTTTCTTTGTAAATAAATAAAAATCCTGAGTCCTTTTTCACACACGGCCGGCCATCTGTTCCCAAACTAATCAGAGCTTATTCTGTGGACCAGATAACTAAATAAACTACTTTTTATTACATATAGATACATGCAGACATGTTCATGCACACACATGTATGACCTGTGTGGGAATCGAACCCAGGACCTGCAGCATGATAGGTGGAATCTTAAATAACCATGCCAACTGGCCCGTGAAAATCCTCAAGTACTTACTATACCATTACTTTAGCGGTACGAAATCCGTCTAAGACCATTATCGGGTACGCAGTAATAAGGCTGCCTATCCACTGTAGCTGAGAGATAGTAATTATTAATGCTAATAATTAATCGCGTCAATCATGTGCAATTGTATTGGCGGAACTGCACCGGTCTTTGCAATATGTCTATGCAATATATGCTGAATAGAGCAATAGATTAAGAAATTAAAACTTTTTAACAAAAAAATTAAACCACCGAAAAAACTGAGTGAGAAAAAGTTTTTATTTTATCATTTTTTGTGTCTATAATCTACTAATTACTACATGCTTAATTTTTGATATATTTTGATGTAATACTTACGTAGTATTTAGTAATCTGTGGTAATACACAACTCAGGATTAAAATCTGTGAGTGAACAATAAATCACCCCTATTTTCCCACCCTTAGGGTAGGTATCTTGTATCCAAATTTATATGGGACCAACTTCGAAGTATACCCTATCCAATAAAAAAAGAATTATCAAAATCTGTAAAAAGTTATGGGCGAACATACATAAAAAAAAAAAATATACGCGTCGACTTGTAAACCACCTCCGCTTTTTCGTCGGTTAAAAAAATACCAGCCAAGTAGGATTCACACACGGAGGGTCCGCACTGCTGGAGCTAGTCTCATTACATCGCAACTATGGGCATCATCCAACATGCAGGACTATACATAATTTTGCCTGTTCATTTTACTTCCTGGACCTGCCTTAGTGTAGAGAGCGGTTTTGATTCGAACCGTAATTTTGCTCAAAGTCAGAGCTATCCAAGTCACCGCGATAGTATAGTAACGTATAGTTGGATACGTTTATCACCACAGTGTTACAAGCCATCATGCCATTTATCTCAAAGTTGTGTTCGCCTCTTTTCCAGGATGCCCTGGGCGAGATAGTCTTCGCGCAGCTGCCCGATGCAGGCCAGCAGCTCGCGGCCGGGGACGAGTGCGGAGCTCTTGAGAGCGTGAAGGCGGCTGGAGAAGTGTACACGCCCATCTCAGGCACAGTGAGCTCCTCTATTCATTATAATTTTAGACTACGAGAAGTAAGTAGTTATAGGGGCTGTTCTCCCGGTGTTCATAAATAGTAAAAGGGCACGACATGGAGTGATCAGTAGATTAATACCGGATAAAACCTGGGTGTAATGATTAGTATGGCAAACACAATTGCTTAATTTATGATAAGATTGGATATTTATTCTAAAAAGCTTTTCAAAATTAGAAATGAGTTAAAAACTAAATTTAAGTGCGAGTCTGAGTCTGACATTCAAAATTCAAAATTCAAAAAGCATTTATTCAATTTAGGCCCTGATAAGGCACTTATGAACGTTAACAAATGGCTCTACACCGGTTCCAAATACAACTTGAACTGAGAAGACTCCGGCAAGAAACTCAGCAAGTGTTTTTTTTTATATATGTAAATAGAAGTATTACAATTACAAAATATATATAACAATAGCCTGCTAAGCGAACATTCAAATGCATTCTTGTCATCTACAAAATCAGAAACTTTATAGTACCCTTTCGTGCATAACTTCTGTTTAACAATTTTTTTGAATCTATGTATAGGTAGCTCTTGGATTTCTTTGGGTACTTTATTATAGAAACGTATACATTGCCCCTTGAAAGAGGTAAGGACTTTGCCGAGCCGAACGGAAGGAACTAAAGGAACTGGCACTCAAGTGCAGCTACCCGAACACACCGATAGGTGCTTGGTGACAGATTTTCAACTTGGGGGTGGAAGCCAACCTGATGGGTACTATAAAGTACCCTACCACAGTGGTGGCTATGGTTTCCTCACGATGTTTTCCTTCAGTGAAAGCTCATGTTCATTGTAGTATTCGAACCCGAGACCTTCGTCTCGGCATCCTAGCCTTATACAGGTACTAACTTATTTCCAGATTTTAGCCCGTTTAAACAAACAAATTCGAATCGTGTTATGCGAATTCTATCTTCCTTCATGGGTGTAGCTGATGTAAAACAACATCAAAAACAATATCTCTGGCAATTAAAATAATTGTAATCACATTAGTACTTGAAAACTGGTCTGCAAATGTTTAAATGGACAACTTACATACGTACATACTCGTACTTATTTAAGTACCTATATACGAACATTGCAAGTTAAATAAAACCTTGTGAAAAGGAGAAACTGACTGACAGACAGATCAACGCACAGCTCAAACCTTTAAATTTTGCACACACTTTTCTTATATTTATTAACAACCAGCATTATGCTGAGCTGGGACCGTTAGTGGCAATTTTAAGGGTTCCGGACCCAAAGGGTAAAACGGGACCCTATTACTAAGACTCCGCTGTCCGTCCGTCTGTCACCAGGCTGTATCTCATGAACGGTAATAGGTAGACAGCTGAAATTTTCAGAGAATATGTATTTCTATTGCCGCTATAACAACCAATAAAATAAAAATGAAATAATATTAAAAATTAAAGGGAGCGCACATACAAAAAACGTTTTTTTTTTGGTATTTTGTTTTATAGCACAATGAGTTAGGTAATATTACGGAACCCTCCGTTTGCGAGTCCGACTCGCACTTGGCTGGGTTTTTTTTTACTGTTTTTAATATTATTATTTCTTGTTAAATAAACTCATGTTCGTAATAACCAACTTTATTGTAAAATCAACGTATGACAGGTGACTGAAAAGAACACAGCGGTGGAGTCAACGCCGGCTCTCATCAACAAGTCGTGCTACCAGGAGGGCTGGCTGTTCCGCGTGAAGCTCTCCCACCCCGAGGAGCTGGACAAGCTAATGAACCAGGAGACCTACGACAAGTACCTCCAGGAGGCGCACTGACCTACATCAGACCACCACTTAGGAGATTTTGACTTAATTTATATAGTTGATTCTAAGGCACTGCTTTTGTTGCGTTTATGACACGCTTTTTAATTTAAATCGGTTCTACTGTTATATGACTCTATAATAGATTGTACACAGCTAGTCACAAATCAAATAGTATTGTCATAGTTTTGATGTTATACAATTTGTGATAGACAATTGATGTATTTGATTCTGATGATTAGAGTAGGTACTTACAACAAAATTCTTAATCACAATTCTTTATTATATTATCAATAGTTATATTAGGCATGCTAATAAAAGTGAATATCAGATCTGTTTCTTTTTGTGTTGTTGGTAGGCAGTGTTTACTTCCAATAATTCATACTAAGTATAATTCGATCATTTACAATTTAAAATATATTATTTTGTGATACCTAATTAAATAGTTCTTTGTGAATGCGGTTTTCTTTTATAATACATATTATATTATTTGTGTGGGTATATTATAAGGTAATACTTTGTACATAATGTTAAATTAAATGTTAGGATCTCCTTCAAACCCATTAAATATAAATAGAATAGACACTTTATTGTACCTAAAATTATCTGTAGCTTGTATTAATAAATTATTAATACATTCAAATCCTATAAGTAAATCATTGGAGGGATAACATTTATCATACGGGGGGATCATCAAACATTTGTTATTATGAATAAAAATGTAATGAACTCCAATAAGCATGTAATATCCAAAATAAATAAATTCCCTAACACGTCCTTCGAAATCATGTGTCAAAAGTACCTATTCGTTTATCAGCACGCAGTGGTAACAAACCTGGGTGGGTTTACTTGAGAGCAGCGGCTCCGGATATGATCTCGATGAGCTCCCTGGTGATGACCGCCTGCCGGGTCCGGTTGAACAGTAGGGTTAGCTTGCGGATCATCTCTGCGGCGTTCTTGGTGGCGTTGTCCATGGCAGCCATGCGTGCCGACTGCTCGGAGGCGGCGCTTTCCTTCAGCGCGTAGTATATCAGCGCTGCTAGAGTCCACTCCACATAAGACTCCAGCTGGTCCTCATCCACGTCATCGAACGCATTCATGTTCGGCGCCATCTGTTGACATTTTTTTCTATACTACTTAGGCAGCTATTACGGCCATCTGTTGGTAAGCGGTTACCGTAGCCTATATAGATGTTTGCAACACAAGGGGTACCACTCGCGCTTTACCGCGCGCTTTGCAAAAATATCACTACAGCATGTGGTTTTTCTAAGTTTTGCTGTAGGTACTCCCATAGGTCAATCACGGCGAGAGCTTACAACCTGAGCGACCGTGGGAGGAAGCCTTTGAAAACGCACGGTGCGAGACCATTTTGGTTCCTATGTGTGAGGATGGCTCACCTTCGGTGGCGAGTGGTGGGATGATAAAAAGCACCTGGGGACATCAATTCAAAACAGCTATTTTACTACTGATATAATATAGAAAAGATCTGTAATAGTGTAATTATTATCCTGATTAACTGAACGTAAGGAAACATTAAATCACATAGGTAGCATCACTTTTAATGATTAGTTGAGCTCGCAGCTAGTAGGTGTCTAGTTGTTACGAAACCGGTGGGACAACTCTCTAGATCCAAGCAGCTAGAAATCTCCAGAGGCTGTGCAGCCTCATAACACCATATATAAATGTGTACAGGGGGTGAAGGTAACCTCAATCTTGGTCCTGTTGAAGATAGGCACGACGGAGAGCTCGTACTTGACGGGACTGAAGTACTTGTTGTAGTAGATCTCGCCGATGTCGTAGCTGTACCCCGCCTGTGTGATGACGGCGGCCATGAGCGACGCGTCTGCGAACACCGGCGCTATTCGTCCGATCTGCGACATACACGACACACACGGGCACAAAGCTGCTTGCTAGAGCCTAACAATGCTGGGCCTTCCTTAAAAGGGTCTGAAACGTCTATCAAGTCATAATTTGGTAATTTTTAAGGCTTCCATTTAAAAACAACATAATAAAAACAGGCTAGGAGTCTAACTCACGCACAAAAAAAACCGAACCGCATAACTAAATTTGTTTGTAATGGTATTTAATGATTTCGAAAAAACTGTAGTAGTATATAGAAACATAGTTCTATTTTTCCTGGAATATTTACATCCCAAGACGAAGCCACATATTTTGACTACGGTGTGTAGATTATTAGAGTTATGGCGTGTAGAGTTATAAGCTTGGCTCTACATGAGATCTGATAACTTTTTGACAGTGCGAGCCATTTTGCGCAACATAAAATAAAATGAAAACCTGTTTTAGAAATATAGCACTGTGACAGACGGACAGACGGACGGAGCGGCACCATAAGATTCGGTACCCTAAAATGGCCTAATTTATGTCGGTAATTTGCAATATCCTGCGTCATAACCAATATTGGTTTTAGTAAGCCCGCTTGTTTTTAGTTGATTTCAGATCTACTAACCTAATATTACATCCAGATTACTGCTAAAAAGCAAGATAGTTCAGCTTTAATATTAGGAAACCTATTTTGGCCGGAAAAAAATATAAAAGAATAAGATAAATTGCTAAATAAAATAGCCAAGGGAATTATTACTATTAATCCCTTAGATTATTGTTGTGCTAAACGTTTTTTTTCTTCTGTTGAGTGAGATAGAAAGAACAGCCACGATTCATGTTTGAACTGAGAAATCAATCATTAAATGGTGGATTACAAGAACTAAGACGTATCACGGCTAAACCTTAGGATTTTTTTATACGAATTAGTCGATAAACAAGCACGGCCCGCCTGATGGAAAGCGGTTGCCGTAGCCATATGGACGCTTGCAATACACGGGGTATCACTCACACGTTACTTTTCCCCTCCCCAATGAGCACTGGCGACCTTATTCACGCGCAGGAACACAACAAAGTTATATGGCTGCGGTATTCTGTAAGTTGAAGATACATTCACAATCAAGCTGCTCTTTGAGCGCTCTACATCCATTATATGAACTACTCTCCTAATCCGCCTTACATCTTCATATTGGTGGGCAATATGACGCCATTCATAGGTACGTACATCTTTGACGCTGACGAGCATGCTGGCGGCAAAGACGCGCAGCATGCCACGGGACTTGTCCCCGATGCAGACTATCTTGTGGGTGGGCCCATCCGCCTGACGCGCAGCAAACTCGCGCTTGATACGCCGCGCTACTCCTGAGTGGACTCCACCACAAAGACCTGATGACACACATGCAACTGGTATACAAAAATACTCACAAACACCCAAACACCGAGCCCACCGTAGCGTATCATCTAAAGCTGAGAGCTCGTGCTAAAGCTGCGAGTATAAGGATATTGAGGCTTCTGGGCATTAAGCTCATCGCTCACTTTGTCAGCACCGCTCCATCGCAGCAGCGACCCGGCGCCGCCTCAACTCAATCCAACCACTAGCTGCCAGCACGCCGCCTGCGAGGTGGCAGCTCGCGGGCGGCGCGGCACCGGTGAAATTGGTAGCACGGCTATGGTGAGATACCGCTTGCTGGCGTCACGCAGCAAGGACCGCTCGCTGAAAGCGAGTGGTCAGCAGGACTAGTGGCTTGTAGCGGCAAGCGCGCTTGCCGCGAGGCGTCCACTATTTTATTTAGTCATTGTAAAATTTACTTGAACGCATACGATTTAAAGGCCTGACTTGCATGGCAAGGTAGATGCCGAGGTGTTGCTGCAATGGAGCGGTGCTGACATAGTGGGCGATGACCTTTACTTTATGTGTTTTGTAGTAGTCGTCTTAATGAAGAAGTACCGATTGGCGTCGCATGTCGTGACTTCGACTCCTGCCCAGAACAGGAACATATTTTAATGAGTCGAGTATTCTGATTTCCACAAGCTCTGCTTGTCTTAAATTTAATTACAGGTATGATACAAGCTATATTATACTGAAGTTTTGGCGAGGTTTCATACTGAGGAGTACAGTCAGCGTCAAAATATCACTTTAGTACCGTGTCAAACCACGAAATTCATAGTTTTTATACAAACTGTCAAGATAATGTATAGTCATATGAAAGGGTACCTACTAAAGTGCAAATTCTATTTTTGACGCTGACCGTACCACATCATCGTAAGCACTACATCACAAAGAGCACCGCACTCCCAACAAGGTCGCCATTCACGTTTTAACTCCCCCTATCTTCATTATACTTAAAATAAGAAAAACGTGCCGAATAGGTATATTTTAATAAAATATGTTATTGATAAAACCTAGTAATAATATTTTGATACATTACGTGTTTCCATGTTTGTTACATAACGTTAAAAACAGTAGAAGCGATGAAAGAGATATTTATAAAAATTATCATCCCTTGTTGTGATGATCAAACAAATGATTGTAAAACAGATTACAACAGATTAACAGGTAAATCAGATTTATAATTTTAAGAACTCGGAAGAGCTAGGTTTGTAGCGTAGCTGATCCAGATATGTGGATATTAATAATAATAATAATTCTTTAGTATCAGGCTACTTTGGCTGATAATAATAATATATTGATGCAATTTTTTTGTTATTGTAGTCAGCTGATTCTAATTTTTTACTATTTTCTCTTTAAATACTTATGCCACCTGTTGTCTGTTTGTCTCCGAAACGACAGAACAGATTTCATTCAGGTTTTCATTAACGAATTGACAAGAAAGATTTAATAACAAATAAAAAAAAAAGCCTTTTATTTTCGATCCACATGCTTTTCCAAATATTATACAAGTTACATCATAAAATTTTAAATTCTTAACTTTATTATTTAAATTACACATTTAAATTACAATTATATTATATTCACAATGTAATAATAATATAATTAATAACTAGCAGCGAAACCCGGCGTTGCTCGGGTTAAAATACATCGTATGTTTAATGGTATAAGAAATATATAGGGATACATTTTTTAACATAGATATTATAGATTTCTATTTTACACATTTCACTCGTACACATTTTGGAACATTCCAGATCAATCCAAAAATGTTTAGAACTTTCTCGAACATTTTAAATCGCTTATAATAAATTGCACTAATTTTAGAATTTTCTAGATCACTCTCGAACATTCTAAATCGATCATAATAAATTTCACTCATTTTGAAACTTTCCAGATCATTCGGAAAATTTCTAGAACGTTCTCGAACATTCTAACTCGATAATAACAGTTTTGGACAATTTTGGAACTTTCTAGATGAAGCCAGAAATTTGCAGAACTTTCTCAAACATTCTATATCGATTATAATAGTTTGCATTAATTCTAGAATTTTCTAGATCATTCCAGATATTTCTAGAACTTTCTAGAACATTCCAGATCAATTATAACCGTTTTACTAATTTTGGAACTTTCTAGATCATTCAAGAAATTTCTCGAACATTCTAAATCGATCATAATAAATTGCACTCATTTTGGAACTTTCCAAACCATTCGGAAAATTTCTAGAACGTTCTTGAACATTCTAACTCGATAATAACAGTTTTGGACATTTTGGAACTTTCTAGATGAAGTCAGAAATTTGTAGAACTTTCTCAAAGATTCTATATCGATTCAAAGTCAAAGCCATTTATTCAATTTAGGCCCCAGAAGAGCACTTATGAAGGTCACATTTACTGAAGTTACCACCGGTTCGGAACTCGGCCTTCAACTGAGAAGAATCCGGCAAGAAACTCAGCAAGGTAACATTTTTTATATATTTTTTTGGACAATCTGACTATGTTTGGCTTTTTTTTTTCCAAATAATTAATAATAAAAAAGATAAACCTAAGCATAGATTATAATAGTTTGCATTCATTCTAGAATTTTCTGGATCATTCCAGATATTTCTAGAACTTTCTGCAACATTCCAGATCAATTATAACCGTTTCACTCATTTTGGAACTTTCTAGATCATTCAAGAAATTTCTCGAACATTCTAAATCGATCATAATCAATTGCACTCATTTTGGAACTTTCCAGATCATTCGGAAACATTCTAGAACTTTTTCGATCATTCTAAATCGATCATAATAAATTGCACTCATTTTGGAACTTTCCAGATCACTCGGGAAATTTCTAGAACGTTCTCGAATATTCTAACTCGATAATAACAGTTTTGGACATTTTGGAACTTTCTAGATGAAGCCAGTAATTTGTAGAACTTTCTCAAAACATGCTATATCGATTATACTAATAGTTTGCATTCACTCTAGAATTTTCTAGATCATTCCAGATATTTGTTGAACTTTCTAGAACATTCCAGATCGATTATAACAGTTTTACACATTTTGGAACTTTCCATTCCAGAAATTTTGAGATCTTTTCAGAAGTCCTCATGCGTTAGAAAAGGACAGCAATATATGTTTTAACATTTTCGCCACCCACAACCACTCCCTTCCACCCACCGCGACCAAACTCCCTTACTACCACCTAGAGACCAAGGGGTATTAACCACCCCAACAGGAAGTTGATTGGGGTTAGTGGTGATTGAGAAAACTGCGTATTTACGTACCCACAAAAGCATTTTATATATATTATTAGATTAAATAATTAATCCATAAAACATTTATTATTATTATTTTCAAAACTAATATTATGTATATATAATTACTAGCAGCGAAACCCGGCGTTGCTCGGGTTAAAATACATCGCATGTTTAATGGTATAAAAATATATAAGAATACTTTTTTTAACATAGATATGATAGATTTCTATTTTCGGTATTGAGAGACTTATTCGGCCATTAAACATGTGGTGTCTATAGAGTATATCTACTCATTTTAGAATTTTCTAGATCATTCTAGAAATATTTAGAACTTTCTCGAACATTTTAAATCGTTTAAAATAAATTGCACTCATTTTAAAATTTTCTAGATCATTCTAGAAATTTCTAAAACTTTCTCGAACATTTTAAATCGCTTATAATAAATTGTCCTCATTTTAGAATTTTCTCGAACATTCTAAATGGATCATAATAAATTTCACTTTTTTTGGAAATTTCTAGAACATTCTAGAACTTTCTCGATCATAATAAATTTCACTCATTTAGGAACTTTCTAGATCATTCTAGAAAGTTCTAGAACGTTCGCGAACATTCTAACTCGATAATAACAGTTTTGGACATTTTGGAACTTTCTAGATAATTCCAGATATTTTGAGATCTTTTCCGAAGTCCTCATGCGTTAGAAAAGGACAGAAATATATGTTTTAACATTTTGCCACCCACAACCATTTTAAATCGCTTATTATAAATTGCACTCATTTTAGAATTTTCTAGAACTTTCACGAACATTCTAAATCGATCATAATACATTTTTACTAATTTTGGAACTTTCTAGATCATTCTAGAAATTTCTCGAACATTCTAAATCGATCATAATCAATTGCACTCATTTTGGAACTTTCTAGATCATTCTAGTAATTTTTAGAACTTTCTCGAACATTCTAAATCGATCATAATCAATTGCACTCATTTTGGAACTTTCTAGATCATTCTAGAAATTTCTAGAATTTTCTTGAACATTCTAAATCGATCATAATAAATTGCACTCATTTTGGAACTTTCCAGATCATTCGGAAAATTTCTAGAACGTTCTCGAACATTCTAACTCGATAATAACAGTTTTGGAAATTTTGGAACTTTCTAGATGAAGCCAGAAAATTTGTAGAACTTTCTCAAACATTCTATATCGATTATAATAGTTTGCATTAATTCTAGAATTTTCTAGACCATTCCAGATATTTCTAGAATTTTCTAGAACATTCCAGATCAATTATAACCGTTTTACTCATTTTGGAACTTTCTAGATCATTCAAGAAATTTCTCGAACATTCTAAATCGATCATAATCAATTGCACTCATTTTGGAACTTTCTCGATCATTCTAAATCGATCATAATCAATTGCACTCATTTTGGAACTTTCCAGATCATTCGGGTAATTTCTAGAACGTTCTCGAACATCCTAACTCTATAGTAACAGTTTTGGACATTTTGGAACTTTCTAGATGAAGCCAGAAAATTTATAGATCTTTGTCAAACATTCTATATCGATTATAATAGTTTGCATTAACTCTAGAATTTTCTAGATCATTCCAGATATTTGTTGAACTTTCTAGAACATTCCAGATCGATTATAACCGTTTTATACATTTTGGAACTTTTCAGAAGTCCTCATGCGTTAGAAAAGGACAACAATATATGTTTTAACATTTTCGCCACCCACAACCACCCCCTTCCACCCACCGCGACCAAACTCCCTTACTACCACCTGGAGACCAAGGGGTATTTACCACCCCAACGGGAAGTTGATTGGGGTTGGTGGTGATTGAGAAAACTGCGTATTTACGTACCCACAAAAGCATTTTATATATATTATTAGATAGATTTTATTTTCTATTTTATTATTAATAATTAGTAACTTTTATATTGCATGCGTAACCCCCGTTCGGGTAAAGGCCTCCTCCAGTAATTTCCAGTTCTCCCTGTCTTTTGCTTCGTGAATTCAGGGCGTGCCAGCGAGGGCGCGGATGTCGTCAGCCCAGCGTTTAAGCGGGCGACCGGGACGGCACTTGCCTCGTACTGGCCCGCGCCACTGAATCACCTTCTTAGTCCACCTTCCATCTTCATATCTGGCTGAATGGCCTGCCCATCTCCACTTTAGATTTCTAATATGCACTATGGCGTCTTTTATTTTTGTGCGTTTTCGTATAATTTCGTTTCTCAGTTTGTCTTCTAATTTAATGCTGAGCAGATTTCTCTCCATAGATCTTTGGCATATTGATATTTTGTTTGCGTTTAATTCTGTTAGTGACCAAGTTTGAGAGCCGTAAGTAAGAGTTGGTAGGGTACAGGTGTCCTTTAGTTTTTTCTTATGCATAATAGGCATTTTAGATTTGATCAAGTGTTTCAGAGCCCAATATCGCTTCCAGGTTGATGTAATTCGACGCGCGATTTCCTGTTTATCTGTTTGTCTGAAGGACATTAGTTTACCGAGATAAATATAATCGTCCTTGTATTTGATATTCTCTTCCTTTATTTTAATCGCGATTTTAATATGATTTGTCATTACCTTGGTTTTTTCAAAATTAATATCTAGTCCTACTTGTTCACTTAATTGATGTAGAGACTGTAGCATACTCTCTAGTTCTGAGGCATTATTTGAGAACAGTACTATATCATCAGCGAATCTTAAATGGTGTAAGTATTTGTCGTCTATTTTGATGCCTGTATGAGTCCAGTTGACGTTTTGTAAGACTAACTCTAGCACCGCTATAAATATTTTGGCGATAGCGGGTCACCCTGGCGTACTCCTCTGCCTATTTTAAAAGCTGGGCCAGTTCTATCCAGTCTTACTTTACTTTTACAATTCGCGTAGATATTCATGATTATATTAATGTAAGGTATATCGACACCGTGGTAATGTAGAGCTTCTTTGATCGAGTTATGGGAAATACAGTCAAAGGTCTTGCGATAGTCAACAAAGGCTAGGTAGAGAGGAGAGCTGAACACATTATTTTTTTCAATGAATTGACTAAGCACCTGTATGTGGTCTATTGTTGAATAGCCTGGTCTGAATCCGGCCTGCTCCATGGGCTGCTTGGCGTCTATCATTTGTCCAATTCGTGAAAGTAAACATTGGGAAAATAATTTGTAGACACTTGACATCAAACTGATAGGTCTGTAGTTAGATACGTCTAATGGATCACCTTTTTTGTACAGAAGTGTTATTTCAGAGTCAGTCCACTTTAATGGAACCTTTTCTTCTGTCAATATTCTGTTGAATATTGTTGTCAACAATCCAATTAATTTATCTTTACCGACTTTTAGAGCTTCATTAGTAATTAAGTCAGGTCCTGGACATTTGTTACAATTTATGAACAATTTCTGAATATAATAACATGAAGTCGGCAAAAAGCAGTCGCCGGACAGGTATTACCGCTATTATTATTATATGTCTGAAATATAACCATGTTTTTAGTTAAAAAATAAATAACTGAGCGAACAAGTGACTAGGTACTTGTTTTAAATCTTCGATATTAATTGGATATTTATTAAAGCATTTGTGAGCTTACCACCTTCCGCCACAATATCACTTTCCACGAGTGGTCGAATAAAAAGCCAAGTAAAATAATGAAAATTCATCATGTCCATCATATTTCCAGTTTTTTTGGATAAATAACTAAATTATGTATTTACCAATTTCTACTACCTACCTCTAAAAACGACGCTTCAGTCGGTGCTCTTTCAAAATGGTTCGTTGTTTTATTTAAGGTCTCAACGGTGTAAGTAAGCCGGAAAATTTGATAGCCATCAGAGAGTTTCTAACGATTTAGATCTTTGTTATTTATTTTACTTAAAAAAAGTTATTAAATGATAATATAGGTAGATAGGAATGGTAGTGTGTGGAGTCGTATGCCTCGCCTCGTGCTCAATACTCAGAGCAACTTATCATATCAGAGAAGAGGCCAGAGATTAGCGCGAATACAAATTGTACATCTTTTTATTTATTTATTTATAGGCGATAGGTATTCTACACGCTGATTCATTAGCTTATTGATGAATTTTGAAAAGCCCTTGCTTGGTTGACTCTACGCCTGTTATTTAAGGAATCCAAGCAAAATTAAAAATCTATATTGTTTATTCAAATTCAAAAATTGTTTATTCAATATAATTATATATATTATATATAATATGTACGACCGTTACAATTGATTTTAATTGTACTACTTGTACACACGGCTACAGATCAAGTTTTACTTTTCCAGTATAAGCTGATTTCGCATTGTATAGGATTTCCGTACAATGGGAGGTCAGTTTATACTAGAAATGTATAGCTTGATCTGTAGCCGTGTGTACTGATTATACTACTAGTATCAGCAGTTTAAAGCGCCGATCCCACAGAAAGAGTTCTAGTGTTCTGCATTCCGCATTCACTAATGTGCACAGCAAGTAGTCTAGAGTTCTGCAATATTCGCTACCGATCATACTTCATACAATTTTTACTTTAAAGGTGCCGCATAGATTACAGTGAACGCCAAACGCAGAACTCTAGAACTCTCTCTGTGGGATCGGCGCCTAAGCTCAATTGGGCAGTTGCTCCTTTTATAATAATATATACTTACATATTTAAATAGGTATATAATATTAAAAGCATGACACGTAGTGACGAAAATCAGAAGGAACATCTGATTAAAAACATTCCGATAACAATGTCTATAATTCATTCAAAGAATCACAAACAATGAACAAAATACGCAATTGTAAAGTACCGGAAATGTCGAATCTATCAAAACAATTGAGACGCAATTTGCGAACAGTCTGGGTCACATGATGTAATGTTACAATCAGTTGCAACAGGTACATGCGGATGACAAATTTCTCGGTAATAACTATATGAAACATGTTAGACGGAATGTCCAGTAATTACTAGAGATTGCCGCACCGTACGAGCCGCAATCGCTCATAACGAGAGGGTTGTGAGGACGTGGTCTGATGGAGTAATGTGGACCAAACCGACCAGTTCCAGATACAGACACAAGAGTCTATTGAGTATTATGAAACACATCCTCTTGTCGTCTTATAATAAGTTAAAGTAATAATTAGATAACTGATGTAATTTACTTCATCTATCAGCTCATTCAGAACGCAGATCACTGACCCTATCGTTTATGAAACTTAAAACTGACGATAGTTTTTGATCGTGCTTTAAAGATATTCGAGAGCGTAGTTGACCTACGCCTACTTAAGCATCAATATATATTAGATGCTTTATTATAAACAGAAAAAGGAATGATTTAAAAGTAAAGCTACTGGTAATGGTTACGAAGGTGTTTTCGCGACGCGGTCCGTGATCCGGCGCCCGCGTCGATAACCCGCCTCTATCTCCCGAGCGCGGCCAAACCCAGCGCACATTGCCACTTACGCGCGGTATCACTGTTTTTTATTGCTGCTCCAATTTTTATGGCATTGACATTTAACCAATTTTACTCTTAACGATAAAGGAATTCTGTGACGATGCCTTTTGCGTTCTATTCTCATTTGGTTTGTAGCAGCTTCAGAAGCTCTATCTTTCAAGTTGCTTTTTTGTGTCAGTAAGTATTATAATGATATAATTGAAGATACGAGTTTAGTCAGTGAATATAAGATTGGTCGGTAACGGGGTGGGCAGACCAGCGCCCATATAGGTTAATGATATCGATGTGATTGCAGGAAAGACCTGAATTGACCATTACCACTGCCAACGCCACAGCGTGGCCCACGTCAACAAAACTGAGAATAAATTAGTAAAAATTTCTCAAAGAATTTAAGTACTAATTCAAAAAAAAACTAGCACAATAAACACTTCATCATCAGATTACCTCTATCAGAAGTCATGGCAATGTAAATCCGCTTGATCTTCTTATCGTCCTTCGCGTCGGTTTTGGCCTGCGCAGGTTCTGGCATCGGCGGCGCGTCCTTTCCCTTATCTTTGTCCTTGCCTGCTTCATCCAGCACTAGGTGTGAGGACTGGTAGAACTTGCGAGGCCCGTATCCGAAGGGCCTGGCAGCGGCCAGCTCACGCTCTGCCTTCGTAAATCTGTGGGACATCATCACTATTTTTAAAATATTTTTTTTATATAGGCCTTGTGATATCAGTGATGTTGTGGCCGAAGCTGTTAAGTTGCTTGCTATTTTCATGAATAAATAAAACTTTTTTTATACCACGATGGTGGCAAACAAGCATACGGCCCGCCTGATGGTAAGCAGTCACCGTAGCCTATGGACGATTGCTACACCAGGGGTATCACTAGCGTGTTGCCGACCCTAAAATGTTTACCTTGATTATGTTTTCGTCTACATTATTAATCACATGAAAAGGTGATTCCGTTAGAAACAAACCTGTTTTCTCTTCTTTTCGGCTATTATGAAGGGTACTCCTTGCATTTGTCCCCCCAAAGTGAGCCTCATATTCAAATTAATTTATTTACTATACACGGCCGGTTTTTGGGTGAAACAAAAATTAATGTGTACCTCAACTCAATTGGTCCAGTAGATTCGAAGCAAATCGGGTGTGACAGACGGACAGACACACGAGTGATCCTATTAAGGGTTCCTTTTTTCCTTTTGAGGTACAGAATCCTAAGAAGGTAGGTTACAAATGAGATAGGAAATTGAATGAAAACCCGTTACTTGCTTGCCGAGACCATCTTCATAGTCTTGGTAATTTTCTGTATGTTCTTAATCGACTTCAGTCGCAGAGACACTTGTTTTAACTGCACCATTATTTATAATTTAAGTAATTTTACGTTACGCATGTACGTATATAATTTCTCCCATAGACTTAGGATTTCGCTACGCTTTCTCCATTATATCTTATAACAGTGTTTGACAGCAAACGTCAAATCAGATTATCTTACAAAAAAAAATTATTCAGTGATCCAGTGCGACATCGATATGGGTATGACAAACTTTTTAATGAATTAATACAAAGCCTTCATAAAAGTCTTTACTAAAACAAGTTAAACGTATATACATCTAAATACGTTGTTGATGTTTGATATTAGACATAACCTGAACCTTAAAAATAAATCAATTTTAATACTACGTAAAAACCACAGTAAAAAGTACCTATGAGCTAATAAAGGTGGTCAACATTCTAAGAATTGCCATGACTGCGCAACTAAAAACATTTTACTAAATAGCTACTGCAATACTCCTTGCTGGTTGGTTTTCCTCAGCAGGCGCTTTATATAGGTTGCATTTACCTTGTATGCTTTAATTGGTGTTCCGTATAGCGTCATATAAGTAGCAAAACCTCGGAAGCGTGTCTGTCTGCTTCGATCGTTGTGGACGGCTGACGTTCACCTGCGACTGCGCCCCCTCGCCCTCTCCTCACCAGGTAAATACAATGCTTAACAATGTATTTATAGTGTTCTACGTACTGCCTTTGTTGTCATTGGTTTTTAGCAGGTGATACATTTTTGATAGTGAAATCCGTAGAGAGGATGGTATGTTGGTACACTATTATACTCGCTGCGACGTTAGCTTTCGTCGCACCACAATATATGATCTAGAGCCTTTCCTAAGTAATCCTCTATATAGCTGTAAAAGTGATATTAAAATACGTGCAAAGGTTCTCGAGTTATAAGCACATATGGACGTACGGCGTTTGATTGACATGTGTGGTTAGTTTTCTGGGTAAAAATATCAATTTGGAATACGAGGAGCCTCCTAGGATATAGGTAAGGACCCAGGCACTCGTATGCCAATCCAGCACACTAATAAGCACTATATTTTGATATTATTTCACAACTGTTCACAAATCACAGCTTTTAATGCGTATCGATCTATAGACTTCCTCGTACTAATAATTTGCGGGGATGTGGGGCGCGTGCCGTTGCATTTCACTCACACACGTGCATTTGGCGATGCGTCGCCGAAGTCCTAGGTCGGAGATCCCCGAAGCTCATTTCTCACTCTCATATATGATGTCGAAAAAGGACAGGAAACGGGAAGTAGAGGCTCGTCATTGAAACTCAATAAGAGTAGATTTTTAGTTTGAATGGATTATTATATTTGGCCTAAATAATGTGATGAACACGAATTACAAAGATAATCTTAAGTAGAGATATAATGAAAATTATGGTATTTAGAAAATTTTTAGTATCTAGGATAAAGCTATTCGTACATGGCTCTGAAGTTATTTTAGGTCCGGTTTCAATAATTTACGGACCGGTATCCGGTCTTTACTAATAATGAAGCAAAGACCTCAAAGCTTTACATAGCAGACCCTCCCATACGGAAGTAGCTATCACAGGTAAAATTAGCTTACGAAATGATCTATATGCCCAGTTTGGCAATAAAAATACCTACCATTGGTAAGCAAAACGATTCGTTTTTGTGTATTGAAACCGGGCATTAGAGATAGCTTAGTGACGTCAATCGTACTGTGGCGAATATCGGGAGTTCGGATCCTACAGGATCCTACAGTGAGCTTGAGCTTTTGGTGAAGGAAACATCATGAGGAGACCATAGCGCGGTGGTAGAGCCCGGCTGGCTACCACACTGAAATAAAAACAATTTTAAACCAAGCACCTATAGCAGTGTGCGTCAGTAGCGGCACGTGAACGCGGGTAGAAAAAGTATATCCAAAGAAATACATACCTATTATCTAAATATTCATATATTGCCATTCTATATCTATAATTCTAGAGGCATAATATTATTGAATAATAATGTTCTGTTAAATGTTTATGTTATTTAATTTGTATCAAAACATCTTTAGCTTGTCTTACTTTAGTGTTGTTTATTATTGCATTAGCGAGTTCAGCAATGCCTTTATGTACGCACGGCTACAGATCAAGCTATACATTTCCAATATAAGCTGACCGCTCATTGTACGGAAATCCTATACAATGCGAGATCAGCTTATACTGGAAATGATCTGTAGCCATACGTATCCTTTACTATTAAACGAGCAATATGTTTTAAGATTTCGAAAACGGCTCTCTACCGATTTTCATGACATTTGGTATACCAAATCGATATTCAGCCCCTAAATATCGATCTAGGCATAGTAGGTCTCATGTCTGGGGAAATTAGTTTTCCCGAGAATTCGAGCTAAGCTCGGTTCCCCGGGTACTTCATCATAAGGTGGGCAAAAACGAACATAAACATATGAAAACGAACATAAATAAATAAAGATGATTTATTTTCATTATTGTTATGTTATTATCTGGATGTATTCATCCTGGAACATTCTTCACACACTATCTGGCTATCTGATCCCAACTCAACTAAACTCATTTAGGTACGTTATTCCGTACAAAATATTATTTAATCAATCAACTGCGATTTTTTCCTATTTATTATCAATAGGTAGTTTTTGAGAGATATAAACAAAAACTAGTCTGACCTTGCACTGGCCAGTGAGCAGCAGTGGATAGTTAGTAGGAAGGTGGCCGACACAATTTACGCAAAAAGTACACAAAACAAACGCAACTGAATTCCTGTATTGCATCGACTTTTATTTTTTATGTATGAGCCACATGCCTGAATAATTTGGAATAATATAATACATTGAAGGTGGCATTTTTACTTCGATTCATGTTATGTCTAGTCAAATTAAAGACCTACTAATAGTTCCACTTCATTCTCACGGCCAAACCTGTGGTAAAAAGAGTGGAAATATGGTCCATATTCTCAGTTTCATACGGTGTATAATAAAACAGGGGCGAAACGTTGCGCTGAGGTGGATACCTCAGCGCAACGTATTCCCGAGATGGATGGATATATCCATCTCGGGAAACGAGTTAAGAAAGCCTTCCTGCTTACTTTTCATGAAGCATGCATGATGTTTATGGCGAGTGTAATTACAGAAGTAAGATTTTTGCGATTTCTATGATTTTGATAGGTACTCAAACCGGAGTTGACGTCATTGAGTAATTTGATCTTATCTTATGGAAGTCACGTAGAAGGCTGGCATCCAAAAAGCTCGGAGTGCTCAACAGAGTGAGGCAGTTACTTCACTTTACGGCAAAGGCTGCAAATTTATAAGTCCCAAGTCCGGCCTCATAGGGAGTATTGCTGTCATCTACGGGAGGAGGCACCTGGATACCCGCTTGGGCCTTTAGACTCTACTCAGCGTGCCATTATAATTGTCGACGATCCCGAGCTCACAAGCGTTTAAGAGCCCCTAGTCTGAAGAGACACTTTGCCACCTTATATGTGTTCTATATAACGGACAGTCTCCTGATGAGTTGTTTGACCTGATGCCCACGGCTAGCTTCTATCATCGCAACTCTCGCCATCGAGGGGGAATCCATCCTCACACATTGGAAACAAAATGGTTTCGTACTGTGCGGTTTCAAAGGAGCTTCCTTCCGCAGACGGTCAGACTGTGGAATGAGCTCCACGCCATGGGTTTCCCAAGGGTTTCTCAAAAAGGGTGTGAAGAGATTTTTGCAGGGTCGTCAATGCGTTTTGGTACCCCTGGTGTTGCAAGCGTTCACAGGCTACGGTAACTGCTTACCATCAGGCGGTCCGTATACTTGTTTGCTTCTTTAGTCGTATAAAAAAGGGATTCTTCCTTTCTTAAACTATAAATTCTAATGTCAATGGATCCAAAACTCATGGACGACTATGAACGATTTACCTTACGTCCAAGGGATAATATGGTAGCTGTCTTTACTAATTCCTACCTCTATTTTGTATAAACCGACCAAATTTAAAAAGGACACGTCTAGTCTATAACAACATTTTCCCTTATCAAATACCGCATCCAAATATTTTACATTCGGTGGCTGTATACGTGTTGACGTCACGCGGTTCTCATAAAAGCTGCGTACGCGCCGGCCGCGTTTGTTTACAAGAGCGAGACGCCCGCGACGCAACCACGCACTCAGTTCTCGCTGCTTCACAACATGGACATCAAGACGCACAATGTGGACCTTCAGGCCCAGAAGCTGTCATCTTCGCCTCCTGACAAGGTTAGTTCAGGCTGGTGAAAAGCTTTTCAAAGGTTTTGTCAATTTAATTAAAGGTTCTTTTCAATTGTCCAAATATGTACTAAGTTCTTGCTAGGTAATAATATTAATCAAATTAAACTTTTTTGTTTTTCTTATCAACTAATAAGTTTATTTTGTATGTTGTCCTTAGTCCAAAGACCACAACTAAGCTTTCAAATGTTTTTTCGAGCTTTTGCGTAAGCAGTCAATCCCCTCATAAAGTTCATGATTAACCTTTTTAAAGCTGTTGCGAAAATTTCAAAATCTCTCGTAGTTAAAAGTATGCCGCATGCACTCTGCTGTTTTTGTTACTTGTTTATCAATATACAATTTGCTTAGAAAAAGAAACACCTGATTTCTACGAATATATTGTAACCCATTAGCGCTTCCTAGCGTAATACGAAAAAAGCCGATAGGGTGGAAAAGTGAAATTAGAGAAAGTCTCGTTTATTTAGTTTATTATGTTTTGAAAAGGTGACACTACTAGCCTTTAAGATATGTTGAAATCACAGTAGTTATCGTGATGGCCTATTATCAACTAAAATGGAGGTACAATTTTACACAAGTTGATAGTATTTCTGTCAAACGTCACTTTATTTCCATACTTTCCATCCAGACTTGGATCACAATAAGAGGTAATACCACAGTATTACCAAAACTGTGGTAATACGCCCATTGGACAAAACTGAATCTTCAATCAAGGATAACGTGAATAGCCATTTTTTGGGCCATTTATCTCTGGCCTTCTCATCGCTTCGCCTAGTGTCTGAGGCAAAACGCAAGCTATTTTATTTCAATACTGAAATAACTATTGATCATGTTCGTTGCCATATATAAATCTCGAATGTGGAATGGCTTCCGTACCCAAAATTCAGTAGTATTACTTTGTTTTGGTTTCCTCAGTATACCTAATAATTTAACGGAAACATCAATTCCAAAAAAAACTATAAGGTGGACTAGTCCAATCTAGAAAGTCCTGGGCTACGGGCTATAACCATAATATTACAGATTATTTGCATTTTTTAAATAAGAATCTGATTTTGAGTATGATCCAAGATCCGTCCTAGGAAAAAGAAATAGAATAGAATAGAATAGAATAGAATATAGGAAAAAGAAATACTATTAATAAAATAAATAATGACGCGTGATCGTGATACAGTTGGCATTACATTACGTAATATAATATGTAAGTTATTTTGTTTTGCATTTACGTCATCTAGTAGTCAATTCCATACGTTTTATGATCAACGTTTGCAGTATCCACGTAGGTATCTAGAAGGTGACTGTCGACAATCATTAGCAAAAATAGTAGAATAACATTAAAAATAGAAGAATAATTACATAAGCACCCACAAATAATCCTCTAATAATTCTGTATATAGATTCTTCTTGTTTGTGACTCTTGTTCTTCTCAAGACGTTCCCCTGATGCCCGTCCTGCGTTGTACCTGCGCTCCTGAGCTAAGTTATATTTTTGCTTTGAATGCATACTATATTATGTTATTCCATGTTATGATATTTTTCTATCTGAAAAGGTCAAACACTTTCACATTACGTCAACGTCGTAAAATAGATAAATTAAATGTCATTTGAATTCTCCGAGAGCTAGGTTACTGAGTGCTAATATTTATTATCCAACATACTAATTAGACACTAATCGGGATCGTAAATCTTTGTTATTATTGCAGTTATTACGTTAAGTAACGATGGGTACATCTTACGAGTAAAAAATAAATTTTTATTTTTATTAGTAGAGTAGAAATTATACTAATAAGTTAGTATGTCACCTGTTTATTTTTTTGGTACTATTGATAAGCTTGCGCTTCAACGTGTGTCTACAACCTCACCATGCTATGTGGTGAGGTTGAAAGAATCTATTAGGAAACTGGCTCTTATTGCTTCGCAACAGATTTTTAACATGAAGTGAGAAGCAAGCCAGGCCGGGCGGGTCATCCGCGATAAAAATTCCTTTAAAACTCAGTTGAAACTAGATCTCCAAATTATAATATGAGTTGCGTTTGAATATCGAACATATTGAAGGGGCATCGACACAGGGTGACATCACGCCTGACGCTGGGTCGCGGGTTATCGCTAATTCCACACGTAGCCTGAATATCGCCAGAGCGGCGATAACGTGCTCTCTATCAGCTCCGTGATACATGACTTGACATCTTCCTCATTCATATCTATGCTATCATTAACAAATATGGAGACTGCAATTAAGAAAACGGAGTTTCTCTCTACGTAATCAATCTATGTTAGAGTTGCTGCTCTGTTTATTGTCGTTTTTCTCAGTACTTTATTACTATTTATTATTTATTCTGTGGTAAAAAGCTACCTTCCAAATCATACGAGAGAGTGCCTGTAAAGGCCTGTAAAGAAGTGTCAATATTTAATTTAATATCTATTTGATTGTTCGATATGAAGAGTCGGAATGTTCTTTGTGTATTCATTACATAGGTACCTATAAATTGAATACCTATATTATATTCCACGATAGCCGTCTAAAAATAGGTGTCCTATATTCTGGTTACCGCATCCACAGATGACTCATTTAGCCAGCTTAAGCTAGCTCAAATAAAGTTTTTGTTTCCAGCCCAAACTAATGGAAGGCGGCAACTACATCCGCGAGGGTCGCGACTCCACGAAATCGACCTGGCTGCTGTTCTCCCCGGAGACTCCAGATACTGCCGGGTGCCTGGCACGGTTTCTAAGCATCTTCTCCTCACATGGCGTCAACCTCAGCCACATCGAATCCCGCTCCTCCGCCAGAAGACCAGGATACGAGTTCATGGTAGAATGTGAGCATGGAGCTGGAGACTTTGGAGCTGCCCTCGAAGAGTTGAAGAAGAATGTCGGATACCTCAATATTATTTCCAGAAATTATAAAGATAACAGATGTAAGTGTCAAAACAAAGTTTTTTGTAGTAAAGTACTCAATGGTTCTTTGATACTTTTTAGTCCAACAACACGTATATTTCCCAGCTACAAAGCCACACAGTGCAAATTATGACACCACGCGGTTGCTACAAATGTTAATTTATCACAGCTGCCGTCCCCTGGTTCCCGCGGCGTATCCGCGACCTGGACCGCTTCGCCAACCAGATCCTGTCATACGGCGCGGAGCTAGACTCCGACCATCCTGGCTTCACCGACCCTGAGTACCGTGCCCGCCGCAAGTATTTCGCTGACATCGCCTACAACTACAAGCACGGTCAGCCCCTGCCCCACGTAGACTACAGCCCCGAGGAGGTCGCCACCTGGGGCGTCGTGTTCAAGAAGCTCACGGACCTGTACCCGACGCATGCCTGCAAGGAACACAACCACGTATTCCCGCTGCTCATTGAGAACTGTGGTTATAGGGAGGATAACATTCCACAGTTGGAGGACGTCTCCAACTTCTTGAAAGGTAACCATAACCCAAATCGCTTTCATGTCTTCTAGGTATTAATAATAATTTTGAGCATAATGTCGGCATCAAACATCTATCCCAATTTGGTGCCGCATTAAGCTTTGCTATTTTTAAATAGTCATAAATAACCCAGCAATTGTTGATTGCAGACTGCACAGGCTTTACGCTCCGGCCGGTGGCAGGCCTGCTCTCGTCCCGCGACTTTTTGGCTGGACTGGCGTTCCGCGTATTCCACAGCACCCAGTACATCAGGCACCAGTCCCGCCCGCTCTACACTCCTGAGCCTGACGTCTGCCACGAGCTGCTCGGACACGCACCACTGTTTGCAGACCCAGCTTTCGCTCAATTCTCTCAGGAAATCGGACTGGCATCTTTGGGGGCCCCCGACGATTACATAGAAAAATTGGCTACGGTGAGTTAAATAATTTTTATGGATAACGAAGACGTTGTAGAATACTTTTTACAAGCTTTTATTTAACTTGCAATATATGTATGTAACTATGTTCGGATGGATGGATCTTGTAAGTTGAATTCCACCCACTTCCTGTGGTCGGATTGATTTGATATTTGATATACATTAGTATAAGTATTGAAAGACAATGAAAGTACAGTTAACAAAAAGTACAGTCACCAAAAAATGCTTGTATTAAAAATGTTTTTTTTAACAGACTATGATTAAACACCAAATATAGGTATTGCTTTAATATCGTGGCTTTAAGATTATCAGGCATACAACAGGCACTTCATCTATGTTGTTTTGTGTGGACATATAATTTAAGAATTTATTAAATTTCCAGTGCTTCTGGTTCACGGTTGAGTTCGGCTTATGTCGGCAAGAAGGCAAGCTGAAGGCCTTCGGAGCTGGTCTGCTCTCCTCCTTCGGGGAGCTCCAATACTGCCTCTCAGATGAGCCCGAGCTGAGGGAGTTCAACCCTGAGACCACCGGGGATACCAAGTACCCCATCACTGAGTACCAACCCGTCTACTTCGTCGCCAACAGTTTTGAAGATGCTAAGGAAAAGATGATGTAATTACTTTCAGAAATTGAACTTCTAAACATTTATTTAAAAAAAAGCCTAAGTCGCTAGTACCAAGTAGGTTAGTTCTGGCAGTTGCATTTGTGATTCGAGCGCTGGTTTTGTTCAAAGTTTTATGTAGCGTATACCTTGGGTCACAGCAGCACTTGTGGTGGGATGTTTAAGTACCTTCACTCACGCATAGTAAAACATCATTGGATGTAATAATTATATAGTTGAGACTGAATTTTCACAAAACTAACTGAAGGTTAACGTGGATATAATTGTGTAAGTGGTCGATTGACCTGTATAGCAGTATCTAAGTTAATTTGCTTGTAATTAAGTATGTATCTCAAGGCTTATTAACCTACGGCTAATTGCTAAATACGTGAGATCCATGTATTTCAATACTAAACCTATACCAAGCCGCAGTTTCACTGAAGGAGAATACTGAAATAAATATCTCGAATGTGTTTAGTTCATAACATTATATGACTGTTTATTTTTATATAGTTATTAGAAATCTCATCCATCGCCTCGTCATTTGACATCACTGTATTTACTATCATCGCTATAAATCAAACATGTTTCTATATTTCTAGTAAATTCGCCCAAACGATCCCCCGTGACTTCGGCGTGCGCTACAACCCGTACACGCAGAGCATCGACATCCTGGACTCCTCGCGCCAGATGAGGGACCTCCTCCACGGCGTGCACCAGGAGATGGAGCTGCTTCTAAATGCCATGGAGAAACTATAGACCTGATACTCGCCTATAAATATATATATCTCTATATACCTAGATAGTTAATACAGACAGTGGCAATAACACTTTCATCGTACAGGGCAGAGATTTAAGAGGGCAGATACAATCAGCCTGAAAGTACTGAAATCCTCATCCTGTATTGTAAATATTATGTGTTGATTGTTAGAAATAATTGTTTTTAACAAAAATGTATTTAGTGCTTTGACCAAACTTTAATTATATTCTAGGTATATTGCTCTGTGGTAAACGTATTAGTTTTAAGTTATATAATGTACAACTTAATTTTGTTGCACATTAGTTGTTGTTAGCATTTGAATAAGTATTGCTGTATATAATGGTTATTATTTATAATTAATTTAAGGATAATAAATAAAAGTCTTAAATAATTCATGAAATATTTAGGATATTCTAAGTTTACTCTATTGTATAAATAAATAGTTAATGCCTAAAAAATATTTTTTACACTCGAAGGTAAATAAAACAATAATTAATCAACATGATATAATCAATAATTTGTACAGAATAAACGTCAAGTACCTAGTACTCGTGTAGCGACTAATTACAATAAAATGACGAGATGACGAACTATGAACCTTACCACTATTATAAATAGATCTATAATGAAATTTACAAATAATTAAGTACATTGGATTATTTACAAATATTGGACTATACTTAATTATACACTATGCTTTATAACTACGGCAAAGGTAATTGACAACTACAAATTGCTTGATTAAATTAGCGATACAAAGTCTTTAAAGTTAATTGAGATAGTTGTTAATGAAAAATTGGCACTGAGAGTGAGTAATTAAGTCTTGCTTTACAAAAATATTTTTAACTTAAATGGTATTATTGTTTTTCTGACCACTTAAAAAGGCCACTCGAGCAATATTCATGAATAGAAGTCATTTTCCGAATTCACAGCACATCCTATGTAATTTCAATATTCTCATTTTGTACGCATACAATTCAATGTTTTATATTATTTTTATGAGGATTTGTTGTGAATTCGAAAAAAGAATTACTTCCTAGGTTTGAGTGGACTTTTTAGAGCGCACTATAAAATACAGTGAAACGGATGGGTTTCCATTATACATTTTGGCACTAGAAGAACTATTAATATTAAAACAGATTTTTCAACATAATAAAGTAGCAAGTGAACGTATCACAGATACTATAAATAAATAAATATACGATTTTTTACAATAAATAATATTAAACATTTTTATGAATGTAATTAGTAATTACTAAAGAACTTCTATACACTTAGATATGTTAATTTATTTAATAAAATACCACAAAAATGCGCCAGAGCATTAGGTACCATGTGGGGTGACTGCAACTCCGGGGTGGGTTTGATTACTCATATATTATTTTAGCTTTATACATACATACCTACTCTTGACTTTACTACTCGATTTACTTCTTTACTTTTGATTAACAAAATCTTTATATTAAACTGGTTTACAATAGACACAACCCAATACACAAATTGAACAAATTTTAGTGTCCTATTTCTGTGTATTAATAATATTAAGATTTGATTTTTATAATCAAGAACTAGTAATCAAACCAAATAAACTAGACATGAAAAGGTCTACTTTAGAGTATAATACGTAACTAGACTTTGCCCGCGGCTCCACGCATAAATCTGTCACTTATTTCAATAAAACTGTTACTCAGCTTCCTGCTGAAACCTTTTCAGCTATGAAAACGATGAATGGAGCGATGTGATGGATCTCCAGTATACGTATAGGGCAACGTTGCTTTTAAAATTATGTAGGAATTAGGGGTATGGCGTGAGAAAAAGTGTAGCTAACTGACGCATATCTTAGAGACCTACGAAGCCTACGCGCGTCGTATTGCGTTACAGTAAAATATATAAAACTTGGCGAATATGTACAACAGTTCAGCCGTAGTCCGGCTCGCTGGAGACGCACTCCTCAAACCTCGCTCTGCATGCAGTGGATAGACGAGTCTTCTGACAGTTCATCCATTGAGGAGTCCGTGAAAGAGGTTCCATCTGGAAACATAAGATATTACATGATTACAGTCGCTGGAATTTAACATCTAAAATGATGACGGTAGGATCGGTTATCGGCCTATGATGTCCCGAGACTGACCTATAAAATGACATGTGCTCGTTTTTATATGAAATAGTAATTTTAGATGCGTCTTTTTTATGAAAACTAAATTTAAATTTTCTCAACGCCGTATTGGTCGACAAAGGACAAACATTTTATATATCTACTATTGTAGCGAGATAGTTCGGCGAGTCCCTAAAAATTAACGGCCTTACTCATAAACGCTATTTAACTAAATCAACTGAATAAATGGTCAAATAAATAACGTCACCTTGCTGTCATCGTCAAACAATTTGACGTTATTTAGGTAACCACTTAATCAGCTTATTAGTTAAATAACGTTTTATGATTAAGGGGGTAAGAGTATAATCCACAGCTGGTCGTGTCGATGCCTACATTTCGAGAGTAATTTTTTTGCGGCGATATGTCGGGATTTATAATAACATGCACGCAAAGGTCCTAGCTAAGGATCGCTAATGATCCACTACTCAAATCTAATAAGTATAATGTGTCAACTTACAGACTTACCTATTGGCACAAACGGTGGTTTGTTCTGGAAGGAGTATGTGAGGTGCAGGTTGATGGGGCGGCCAAACCCCACCGGGTCAGAGTCCCGGGACATCACTGAGGACAAGGGCATCCGTCAAAATAACACCTCAATCAAAAACATTACCTACATTCGCTTAGGACTGAATTCGCTGGGCATATAAAACACTGTTCAATTCGCAGGGCAAAATGATGCAATAAAATATGAAATACAAAACCGCAGTCAAGAAAGCCAAAGTTGTCGTAGTATCGGTACTCACATTGGTTCTGTTTCCCCTTGCCGGTGTGCTGGTGTTTCTTCTGCCTGGCGCGGCTGTTCTGGAACCAGACCTGCGTGACCCGCTTGCTGAGGCCCGTGACCTGCGCGATGCGCTCCAGGTCCTGGCCGTCGGGGTTGGAGTCCAGCTGGAAGTTGGCCTGCAGCACCTGCAGCTGTTCCTCCGTGAATGTGGTTCGCACGCGCTTCGCTTTGCTCTTATGGTACCCCTCAGAGTCACACCCATCTGTGGTTCACGGGTATTTGTGGGTCAATTACAGAGTCGTTGATAAATTAACTTTTAAAAATCTAATATGCAAATACTAGAATTTCCCGCTTATCCATCTATGTTCAGTCGAAGTAAAAGATTGTATTCCTTGATTTTCGGGATTAGTTAGGATATGTTGTAATAGGATCTGATATCGAAATAGTAAAAGCAATTCACCGTCAGAAGAAATCGACCCTCCATCTAAGGTCTCCAGGTAATGTGGCTTGCAGAGCACCCTGTCCTCATGCAAGGCGAACTGCTCGCCGGTGGAGAGCTGGCGCCCGCAGGCGTCGCAGGCGAAGCACGCGAGGTGGTAGACCTGCTCGCGCGCCTTGCGCACCCAGTCTGATGAGGAGATGCCTCGGCAGCACTTGGAGCACTTCGCGCCGAAGCTTCTGGAAAGGATTCTCGGTCGAGTCAAAACTATTATTTATTGTTTATACAGTGGGAGTGGGAGGGATTATCAATAACGGCATATAAAATTGCCTACTCTTGTTATTATGATTTATGAATTGGGTATATTGTCCTCCGTGACACTATATTCTACGTCAATATAAAATTACCTTCAATCATTGAATTATTACACATAGAAACAAAGTACGCGCGCGAAAAATAATCCATTCAATGTAAGCCATATATGGCTTCGTATGACCGCCGCGCTGTCAGAGTACTGTGTGACGATATAGTGAGTGCAGCTCTCAGAAAAATAATAAATATGACGATTTGTGCAATAAAATTGCGTCATAATTTATCAGGGAAGAAAGATAAGAATTCTGATGTAACATTACACAGGTAAGCCACTAATTTTATTGCGTAATTCATCTAAAATAACAAAAATCAAAAATAAAAAACGTCACTCAGATTTCGAGCAAAGTGTTGCCAGCTGTTTGTGTGTGCGAATTTGTGTTGTTTTACGTAATTGATACTGATTTTGTTATTAATAAAGTAATTGAGTCCGATACCTAGGTATCATGTGGTTGTTTCTTTTACTTATAACTATTATTATAACCGACTAGCTGTCGCCCGCGGTTTCACCCGCGTTCTTGGGATATGTAGCATATAATACTCGGTATAATGTAGCTTCATATTAGTGAAATAATTTCGAATCAAACTGATAGTTTTACACAGTAGTAGTTTTACAGGTAGTTTTTTACAGACATTAACCCGTTTAAACAAACAAACAAAAAACTCTTCCGCTTTATTGTATTATAAATATAATATAAGTATAGATTCAGGTAGATATTATAAGAATATATAGCTATTAGTCTTTTATACGATAATGATAACTAAATACTACCTTAATCTTCTTTTTCTATACAACCTATCATATATGAAACCTATCATTACCAAGGAAAGCTACAAATTGTATGATAGTTCATAGCTCTGCACATTGTCTTGGTTTATTAAGTTAAATTACCCGACATAAGTACTATAAAACACAACCATAAATAATAGTAAAAAATAAATATCAGGCCGGTGTCTATGATAAATTATCTAAGACGCAGAACTTTTAAAACTATTTATTTAATTTTACGAATACTTACTTCCAATTTCACTAGAAGGCGAAATCAGAAGGTTAATTTTACCGAAAAATTTGGTTTAGCTTGCAACATTCCTCGTGCGCTTGTGTGCGTGTCAGAGAGTGTAATTATATGGTACTCACACACACATTGGTTGTCATGTGGCCTACGTATCGCGAGGATTTTTGTTCGATACTTCGCTTCTAAGCGTAATAATTCAATGCCTTCAATGGTGTTTCGCAAAACAATTTCATGCTCATACATTATTTTGCTTGATTAACAAGAGCTTTAAGCAATAAAGAACTCATGTTGAAGCCATAATAATGGCGACATAGCTGTAATATAACAAAATAATGTTAAAACTACTATGCATCATGTAAATGTCACGTTCGCTTAGCAAAACATATTTAGATTCCATGCGTGTCAAACGAATGACCGACATTAAAAACGCCGCCGCTTGCGCCGGAGCACTACTCCGACTACACGCTGCAATTTTTTAAATATCACTTACCGTATAAAGTAGAATAAGGGAAAATAACATTGGACTGATGTTTTTATAACGTCTTCTAGTGTTGTTTTACATTCTTTTCCATCAACTTATATACATAACATTATATGCTAACTGTTGGTGCTAGGTACAGAAGCCAATTAGGTAAAGATTTGCAGTTTAGGTACTCCTTATCTTTTGAGAATACATAGTAAATAATTTTTCATAACAATATATATAAATATTATGAAAATAAAAAATGTTTATACAAACAACAAATCAACTGAAGTATTATGTTATTTTTAGATTACTTTGCGCTGAGTCCAATCTATCAATACCTAGATTATGTGTCTGTAAAGCTGAAAAGATTATTATTGTTTCAGGTGCAAATCTCAGGATCGATCCACACACTACCACATCGATTAGAAAAAGTATTATTGCGCTAGATACTTGTCTGTTGAAGCGCTCGTGGTCGATCGGCAATGTTACTCTACAACCGGTGAGGCCGGTACCTGGATGGATGACCGCCTAGTGGTATTTCGAGTGTTTTCCGTGCTTCGGAAGGCACGTAAAGCCGTAGGCGGCTTGAAAACTACAACAGTAGGTTGACCACTGGCCTACCTCCACCAATACGCGATGGAGTATCAGCCCATTCCCTTTTATCTTCATTTGTGAAAGGAGGCTTGTAGTAGTGGGACATTTGACATTTGTTTTTTTTTGAGAGAGGCAGAGCATAGCGTAATATTCGCTCAAAGAGCAGCTCGACTGGGGAAGTACCTCCACCTTACAGAATACCGCAGCCAAATAACTTTATGTTCTGTAAAGTTGTGTTCCTGCGCGTGAGTAAGGTCGCCAGGGCTCATAGGGGAGGGGGGAAAGGTCGGTAACGCGTGAGCGATGCTTCGTGTGTTGCAAGCGTCCATATGGCTACGGTAACCGCTTACCATCAGGCGGAACGTAAGCTTGTTTACCGACTTAGTTGTATAAAAAAAAAAAAAAAAAACATTATAGCCTTATTAAAGGCTATAATGTTTTTTTTTTTTTTTCCCACTGATGATGATGATGATGAACCCATCTGCTGAGAAAGTATTGTCAAAACTAGTTGAAAGGCAAAAATATTGAGAAAAAAAATCAGCTTATGAAAGATTTTATTTTAAGAGTAAGAGTGAAGGACGAATTTTTCATGTTATTAAAAATCATCTTCATAAAGAATACCACTAGTTTTGATTACAAAAGAACATATAGGTATATCTAAAGGCTGTATATTACAACAGAAAGGCTAAATGCGGATGATACCGCAGGGCACACATAGTATTTCATATAAGTATATATCTTATTTTATCCTCAAGTTATGGTGTGCCATGTAGCAAAAGCTTCTAAGCATATTCTATAATATGCCTTAAACTACGAATCATTTCTGCATTTGTTATCACATAATTTTAGTTTTTACCTATGTTGAGTACACAAAAATAAGACATCATCCATATGATCGACAACATCAAACGACGCTTCTGGGAAGCTCATTCAAAGAATAAAAAGAAAATTTAATTAAAGGCATTAAATAAGTCCTCAAGTGTAAACAAGATAATGAGATATTTTAATGGTGTTCAATTCGGCCGAGTGTTTAATAAGTCTATTATCACAAGTACTTGTGTACTGAGAAGAGTTGAGGATAATTAATAAGTATGGAACAGATGCGGCGGCTGGCGCGGGCCGGCAGCCTCAAAACACACGGTACTTTGACATCAAAGCTTCCGTCCGGCAGCGGCAACCTCATTAACATTTCGCGGAGCCTTAATATTTAATTAATTAAATAAACGCATGCAACACTCCATTAACACGCTATCATATCACTTAACGCGAACATTAAAACATTGGTGTTTATTTTTAAACCTTCCGCGTACTGAAGCCTCCGCAAGTTGCTCTCAATGAATTAATTTCGGTTTATTTTGGGTTTTTCAACTCGTTTACGATGCAAATAGAATGTGTCAAGGCGACTCTACAAGGTCAAGTGTATTTATTATCTGTACTTATACCTAATACATAATGATATTATAAAGCTAAAGAGCTTGTAATGTTATAAGCTCAGCTATTTACGCGAACGGAGAGCATGCACAGCCTTATTTTTCTCCATGGTAATGATACTATTTTTGTATTATCACATGTTACCTAGTTATAAGATTGGTGGTGGACAAATAAAATCTATTTCTTCTTCTTCTTCTTCATAAGTGATATACCTCTTGAACCTAACATGCTAGTCCGCGTATCCTCACGTATTCCACGATAGATGCCCTGATACCCACTTACATAGTGTTGTTAATATTCCAAATGCAACCTTCCGAACCGGTATTAGAGTATTAGAGTCAGACTTTTCATAAGTGCCTGCGAAGGTCTATTTGAATAAATGATTTTGAATTTTGAATTTTGAATACTAGAACCGATATTGATCTAAATTCTCCTATAGCTAGAATATTCAGCGACTGAAATAACTTCATCAAGTATGTCCTTAATGTCGACTTTCCAATTCCTGCGCACACTCTCCAAAATATGTCCTGTAAAAAACCGATAGGCAAGCAACCTTTCTTCGCTGGCCGAGGCTCTCTATGTAAAAAATCTGTACTATGTTGATTTGCGCGTATTGTAGTTTTATAGCTAAAAATTTTTCTTCGAATGTAGAGCCTAATTCGAGTTAGCTGGTAATTTAATGTTGCGCCTTTGTCTTCTCCACCGGTCTACTTACTCCGGCAAGAGAAATTAAGTCCTACATCTATTCTCAAATCTCCTGTGAATGTGTTGCTTGTTCTGGAGTCAGCAGCAGCACTCTATATTTTTTATAAAGAGATCATATTATAATATATTTAGGTGCTTCTTCCGTCAGTATGTGTATGGTTGGGTCATCTTCAAAAGCTAAAATTATGCTTGGCCATGTTTCCATGGTATAAAATAAATACAGTTTCAAAAGTACTACTTTTTTACACACAGTTGTGCTTGCTTGCAATAAGTGCGGTATTGTTACACACGTGTTATAAAATAGTATCCGATACTCGTGACTTGAGTAATTTTGCAAAAATATAAGTATTTATATTCCAATTTACAGCTATTTGCATTTTTGGTTAAGTATTAACATTTTAAAGGCAATGTTAAAAGCTGCTAACTGCATTTAATGAAATGAAAATGAAAATTAAAGAAGAACCTACACAGGTGTTGATTTTGTGCAGGAATTGATGATAGTTCCACGCAGCGCTTCCGACTGTGCACACAGCGGCGATTGTGACGAGAGTGCAGAATCGCGTGCAACATGTATATTAATTCAGGCGAGGGCCATCTCTTATCGCGGCTATCCACACCACACCAATACTCCAAAAGAACAATTTGCATTTCAAAACACGGCGTCGGTAAACAGAGCACCATCATTTCACCTCCTTATCACTGCTTATTAACATTTTGTCGCCGGCCGAATCAATTAACGGCCGGCCCTCGCATAATAATTAACTAAGTGACAGATTAACAAGTTTTAACACTCGCCGGTAATGAAGATGTCGCGTACCTCCGCTCGATAAAAGCGTTGACTATTCATGCGGCCACCCGGCTCTATACCTATCTAGCCATCTACCCGGTGCGAGTAGCAATACTTGGATTCGTGGCGTGGATGTTACATCGAGCGGTTCGTAAATGGCTAACCACCAAATCCGGGTGTCCCGAAGGCGTTTGACAATATCGGGTGCGTGTAGTGCGCTGCGCGGGCGCAAGGCGCAGGGCGCAGGGCCGCGGGCGCCGTCATAAATCCTCAGTCGTTGATTGCTTTCCGCGGCGTTGTCACGTCCCGCGCCCCTCGCCTGCCAACCTCACATTTTAATACCCATTCAAGCCGTCCGCTCACTCGACGACATGATTTAAGTTATTTGTTTTAGATACGACTCCAATACGAGATTCATTGGAATATTATACGTTAGTTTGTTTTAACAATTTCGAGGCACTGTTAGCCGCCCTAGGCGACATGCCGACTAATGATCTCGAGGCGAATACAATGCACTACTAATAAAATAACTCTTTAAAATCTCGATGAATTATTAATATTACTTATTCTGTGTAGAAACATAAACATCGTAATTGCTTTTTGAAATATTCCATTTAAATACAAAGATCCCGGCAACAAAATAAGATTTAGAGAAACCGAGCTTCGTCGCTAAATGGTCTTCCGAGGTATGTCGGGGTTCTCTGGCCGTGTACTTCGGTTAGTTACAAGGCTAAACACACAACAATTCACCGAGAGAGCAATAATTGTAAATCGAGTTCCATTACAATAAGGTCACAATCGGCGTGTTTTCTATCGGAAGAGGAAAGGCGAACGAGCGCCAGAGTCGCTCGCGCAACATATCCCATCGCAGAGATGTAATCACGGTGTATCATGCACAAAACGTCTTACGGAGTCGGAATTATGATTGCGACAGGGCCGAATCGAGTTCCATTGTTTAATATTCGAGTGAATCGATCTAAAGCGGGTTTATTTATGCGGCTAGAGATTAATTAAAGTCAAGAGGGGACATGGTGCATTTACATAAGACATGGCGCGCGCATTTGCAGCGGCGCGGGCGCAGCGTGGGCGGAACATCGCGTGCTGTGCGATGCGAGACACTCTGCGAAAACTCGCTGATATGCGGCTTTCGGATATGAAATTGAGATCATTATGTGAGGGGAAATAGATAAGGGACTTAAGAAACTGGAGATTTTCATTAAGGCTGCACTTTATGGACTAGACACTTCAACTACGCATTAATTATTTTAACTGATACAGTGTTTGATGACACAATTATCTGATCACCGTCATTATCACCATTCAAGTTGAAGATATGAAATGTGTGAATGTGAGTGACGAGTGCACTTGTGCCTACTGTTGTCAAACCTCCTGTTCGAAACATGAGGACGTGAGGTGCGCCGGCGCGGCGCATGGCAGCGGCTACCAGACAAAAAGGCGCGCTAAATAAACAATGAACAGATGATATATCAACGAAAGCAATTACGATAGTTGCCGACGGCGACCGCCGATTTACGAGAAGACCCGACACTCGGGTCCAACTCCCCGCTCGTTATAACGACGCTATACACAAAATATTATTTAAACTGTGACACGACTCCTAACGAGCTCCTGACGATTTTCTTTTTCATTTAGCAACATTTGCTCCGCGGTTATTGAAATTGTGTATCGTTCTTCAACTGATCCACATTATGGTAGTTCGAAATCTATGAAATGAATCAATATTCACATTTTTATTCATGAAACATTTACAAATATCGTCATTGTCATGGTTATAGCAGTCGTAGTATAGCACCGCCACCTCCACTGATCCTGACGTCAGCCTACAACGATTGTGTCGTTACTATTATCATTCGTTTGTTTTATATTTCGTTACAAGTAATTTCCTCCCTTCCTTCACTTACATCCTTACATGACATCTTTAGTTGTCAATCTACTTGACTGATTAGATTAATCAGTTGACTCGGAGTTCCTGTTTTTATTTTTCATATGTTGTAGAACGCGCTCATCGACGAGCCAACGTGTAAAAACTTTAATTCGCACGATTATTGTAATTTTAACAACGCGTTTACGATATTTTTCTCAAGTATATATTACAAATATCTACTTAACTTTGATAATCTTCTAACTAGCAACAGTTATTCAGCTATTCCAAAGATAATCTTCTTTTGAAGTATCACACATAGCTATAGAAATAGTAACAAAGCTCACACCCGTGGTGGACAGGTTGTGATCGACAGCTAATGTCCAGGATGCGTAGTGATACTCGACGAGGCGAGACTCGAAGGCTCTCCGATTGTGAGCGAGACCCTCGCCACGGAGTCTCACGTACACTCACGATTGACATTCCGTGACCTTACCCACTTTAATTATGTTAGAGATCATTCAAGGTTTTACACAGCCTTAATACTGTATTTGTGTACTGTATGTGCACACAACATATACTATATGTATATGTAAGCGTAAGCATATGAGCAAATAAAATATATCAACATTAAAAAGTTTTAACAGTCAACTCAGATTGCCGTCTTTATCGTTTTTATTATATCTGTCTTTATCACGAGTACTGAAAGAATAAGAGAACTAGTTACATTCTAATTTAATTAAAATTGTAAACCTACCTAATTGAAAATATATTTTACTTGATAGAATATTAATTTAGACATAAAGTATATTGATTAACGGCCACTGACCAGGTGTTAACATGTAATTAATTAGTAGTTCAAGCTTAGATTTCATTATTGGACAGGTAATAAGGTTGGTTAGGAATCGATATAAAGTCTTCATAGGAATCTAAATTAATAAATCTGTGTTTCTGTAGCATTTTTTTCAGCTGTCACGATGTCATATCAAGTCAAGATGCCAAATTGGATTGATATTTGTTTTTGCGGTTACCCAGTTGGCCCCATATAACTCATAAAACTAGTTCACCTAATTTAGGTTTTGACAAGACAATATCTTGAGTGGTCCATTCTTTATATCAATCTAGAAATACTAATACCAGTTTTAACCACATAGTATTTAAGTTTATAGTAGGTATCTAATGCACCGAGTTGATGTTCTTTGCTTTTTTATCAAATCCTCTGTTAGGCGATTCTTGTCCACATGTTTCCTGTTATTTTTATTATGTCGACTTTTCATCTTCGGAATGGTCGTGTATTTATTATTTTTCCTTTCCTTGGGAACCATAATGTTGTTGTTTATACAGGTTGTTGTTTTGGTCAGCGACGAGCGACTCAGGGTCGATAATACAAATGATACTGGTGCTAAAAAAATATAAAAACAAATAGTTTATTTTTTTTAATAATAAAAATAAAAAAAAATTTTTTTTTTGAAAATCGTGTAGGTAATAAGCTAAAGTGTAGACATAATACTCAACGGGAGTACGAGGGAGTAAAGGGGTGGGGCGATGGCGGCTTGCGCCGAGCACTAGTCTGTGCACGTGCCTAGTAACCATACTTTGCAGTAATTTTATTTGAAATTGAATAAGGTATTTCTCAACATATTTACAGTATTTAATGGAATTAAGTCCATTTTTGGGGAATATATATTTTGTACTACCGCTCCTGGGTCGCTTGTCGCCGACCAAAACGACACCCTGTATAAATAAACTATAACTTTAGTTAGAATAAACATTATAATTATTCAAAAAGCATATATTCATGGAATTAACTATAAATAATAAAAACTGCGTTTACTATAATTTTATAATACAGGTCGTTGTTTTGGTCAGCGACGAGCGACTCAGGGTCGATAATACAAATGATACTGGTGCTAAAAAAAATATTAAAAAAATACTTTATTTTTTTTTAATAAAAAAATAAAAAATAAAAAATTTTGAAAATCATGTAATAAGCTAAAGTGTAGACATAATACTCAACGGGAGTACGAGGGATTAAGATGAAAGGATGGCTGCAAGAAATTTGAAAGATAGGTATTTAACAAATCTATTGCTGTCGCGCTGTGGCCCGGATATCAATGTGTGAGTGAACAGACTGTGCATGGTGCAAGTGTGCGTGCCGTAGCTCGCACCGCTCCCACCGACCGCCCGCCCCTCGATTTTACTTTACTTGTAATATTATATTTCTGTGATTCGGCCGGCGACTGGCAAGTTGATATACCTTTCAGCGCTTGCAGTTCTGTTGTTCCAAGTGACATTAGGGATTTTGAAATTAGAACAAATACCTAACCATACGTTATTTTATTTGTATTTTGAGTCGATATAAAAAAATAGATTATATATTCGACATTTATGTATGTAATATTATTGGAACTGCATTATATTCACATAATGATAATCTATTAGGGCTTCCAAACAAATACCTATACAACATTTTATAGATTTATATTTGTCCACAGTCCACGCATTTCTTCGAAACTATTTATCGAATTGTGAACATTATTTTTTTAATGCCTTATATATTTACTTCAACTTAGGGAACAGTGCGAAAGTAAAAAATAACTCTAATCTGACACTGTCTTGATGTCAGCTATTATATTTTTAATTGAATATATACGACGTGCTCTTCCGTGACTTTAAGATATTTTCAGTTTACAGTTATTTCATAGTTTTTTGTGTATTATGAAGTAGTTTTTTTACTAGTGAAAGAGCTTATTTATACGTATAAAACAAGCCCTTGAAATAATATTATAGAATCATAATAAAACGTAGCTCGTATCAAGCCAGGCCTTCACGCGTATTACTCCATATCTTGAAAAAAACTGAACCGATTTTGATGAAACTTCTTCACAAAATATTAAAAATAACTCTAATCTGACAGTGTCTTAAAGTCAGCGAAATATTTTTACTGGAATACGTCGTGCTCTTTCGCTGACTTCAAATCAGCGTTAGATTAGAGTTATTCCATTCTTTTTAGTGTATTTGGAAGTCGATAAAAAAAAAACTTTTTTATTGTGTGTATTTTGAAGTCGATTTAGTTTTTTAAATTACTTTTTTATTTCAATTACCAACTTTTTTATTTCGTATTATTTAGAATTTGACCAAGCTCAAGCCAAGCCGCCGCACGTATTACTTATTCCATATCTTGAAAACAACTGAACCGATTTTAATAAAACTCTCACTGAGTTGAAGTAAATGTAAACCAATAAAAAAAATGTCACAATCCGATTAATAGTTTCAGAGAAATGCGTGGACAAACATACACCTATGAAATTTTGTATATCAGTTTGGAAGCCTGAAATTTTGTGAGGAAGTTTCATGAAAATCAGTTCAATAGTTTTTAAGATATGGAATAATAAGTGTGTCGGGCTGGCTTATTGATACGAGCTATGGGCGTTGGTTGTGTCAAAGGGAAAATATCTGAAAACTTTGGTCAAATCCTCGTAAATGTAAGAAAAAAAAATTACAAGTCGATTTTAAATAAATATACCAGCCAAGTGAGAGTCAATCTCACACACAGAGGGATCCGTACAATATTAAATAACTTATCGTTGCTATGACAAAAAAAAGAAGTTTCTTGTATGAGTGGCCCCTTTAATTTTTCTTTTTCATTTTTATTATTTTTTGTTATAGCGGTCATAGAAATACATATCCCACCAAAAACATTATAATGTAAAATGTTGCCGCCAAGACATATAGCTCGTACTGTCAAAAAGTTATCAAATCTCATGTAGAGCCAAGCTTATAACTCTACATGCACTTACTCTACAAGCCCTAACTTCACAAACTCTACACCCCGTAGTCAAAATATGTGGCTTGGCCGTTTCGCTACCCTCACATGGGAGTAAAGTGAAAAATTTATTCACTGTTCATTACTTTTATGTTATTCAATAGTTCTTGTAGTATTGAAACGGCCAAGCCACATATTTTGACTACGGGGTGTAGAGTTTGTGAAGTTAGGGCTTGTAGAGTAAGTGCATGTAGAGTTATAAGCTTGGCTCTACATGAGATTTGATAACTTTTTGACAGTACGAGCTATATGTCTTGGCGGCAACATTTTACATTATAATGTTTTTGGTGGGATTTCACTTCTTTTTGTAAGTTGCTTATGTTTTTTTTTGTTTGAAATTTCTAAGTTTTATAATTTTTTTGTTGTTTGTGTACTAATACAAGCTTACATACCAAATTTCAGCTTTCTAGGACTTCAGGAAGTACCCTATGAGTTTTGATGATCATCAGTGAGTCAGTGACGAAATCGGGGTTTTTTAGATATCAATAAAATCTAAAGTATAAGAGCTATGTTATTGAAACTTAATATGTTTAATAAATTTACTATTGACATCATGTTCTGAGAATTTTGTTTATCTGGTATAATCCAAACCCAAGTTATGAGGGTTCAAAAAAACGACGAAGCGCTTCGAGAAAAGGTAGGTAGTGCCCTTGGCGGGGGGCACTTCCGTGCCCCCAGATTCTCTGAAAATTTCAGCTGTCTACCTATTACCGTTCATGAGATACAGCCCACCGACAGACAGACGCACGGACGGACAGCGGAGTCTTGTTTGGCACCCTTCGGGTACGAAACTAAAAAGTATAGTCACAATCCGATTAATCGTTTCCGAGAAATGCGTGGATAAATATACATACTTACAAACATACATACACCTATAAAATGTTGTATATTTGTTTGGAAGTCCTAATAGATTATCATTTGAATATATAATATTGTTTGGCAGTCCAATAATACATACATACGTGTCGAATTGATAATCTCCTTTTTTTAAGTCAATTAAAAATATATATTTTGTCCTGTTATTTTGAAAAAGGTTACTAAATATTAGATATTATGATAACCTTTGAACGATCACATTTCTTGTTCTTTAATCCTTCATCACTCAAAAGTATAAAAAAGAACAATCTTGGTTAGGGCACACTATACCTTACATGTAGGTTACCAGAGACGTAATACTATATCGATATCGATGAACAACACTAGAGCAGGTATCGATAATATATTATCGACTACTACGCGACACTTCTTTCACTGTATATGTATTTGTCCAAGCCTCTCCTCCCTCAACCCTGCCCGAATACAGGCGATAGAGACAACTGCAGCTTGGATCGATTATACCTATTTAAAATTGACGAAATCGCTATTTCGTAATCCCGAGTTTCCTCCTCCAATACTGAATCGATTTTAATTATTTTTCAAGAATAGTAATAAGAAGGGCTTTGGCTATGTCGGTCGGTTTTCCTTTTATTATTTATATTCGTCATATTTGTTTTCTGGACGTCTGATAAGGGCAGTTATAAATGATGAGTTTTTGTGATTTTAGAAGATTTTTAGTTTTTATAATAATTAATTTATGGAGAAAAACGAAACCGAGGGACATACAGTGGCACCTACAGATTGCATGGTAAAATAATCATTGCTCTAGTGTCATTATCCAGAGAGGAAACTGAGGATTACGTTTGTATGGAAAAAACACCACCAGTGTGTCCTCTTAAAGGGGTAGGGCGATGGCGGCTTGCGCCTAGCTCTAGTCTGTGCACGTGCCTAGTAACCATACTTTGCAGTAATTTTATTTCAAATTGAATAAGGTATTTCTCAACATATTTACATTATTTAATGGAATTAAGTCCATTTTTGGGGAATATATATTTTGTACTACCGCTCCTGGGTCGCTTGTCGCCGACCAAAACAACACCCTGTATAATGTGTTGCCCGAGTAAAACTGAGTACCCATTATGTCAGCTTTCTGGCTTTGTAAATCTAATTAAGCCAATTGAATTAACTTGCATTACATATTCATTATGCTTTCATTTGAAACAAAAATGTATGTAACAGAACATTTGAAATTCATCAATATGTTTTATGAAAGCATTAATAAAATAATTGGATTATAAATATTACATCGCAAAATAACGATAAAAAATTTAATTGTCTATAAAATTTACTGAAACTCAATTAATCTTAAAGTACGGGTTTGTTATCGAAGCCCTATGTGATGATACAGACGCCAAATGGTGAGAAATTGCAGTACCTTTTTAAATAACTCATATATTCAGATAATATTTCTTCACACCATGATCCATATGATACCAAACTAAGTATAGAGATCATAGGACGAAACGAATTGTATCATGTTTCTGCAGTTATCATTGCGATGAAATACCATAATGAGCACGTTTAAGAGACCACCGACCACGTGTCTCCGCGCCACGTCAAACCTCCGATTAAAATATATGGATCCACATCTCGTCCAGTTATCACAATCAAAATAAATGACAAATGAAACCCACAGTATGCCACAGTGTTGCAAGTCACGTCTCGCCGGTATATTTTTTTATGCTAGCAACATTCCCCATTCGCTTTGTTGTGCCACACTCGACCGACGGATTTTCAATAAAACCACTCTTCGGGACATCGAGCATCGCTTTTTTTATCTTGACGCATCGGAGTGAGTTCTCACGCACCTGTTGCCGTCCAAATAGCTTTTAATTTGCTTAATATATTGATAATTATGATAATTTTTGTTTGAGTCACGGTTTATGTCTCGTTTTAATAAGAAAAAAATACGAGTGTGCTATCGTCGCAAATTAATTCAAATTCAAAAATTGTTTATTCAATATAGTCCCTAATAAGGGACTTACGAACGTTACAATTGATTCTACCACCACACCGATTCGGAATACACTTTAGCTGAGAAGACTCCCGGTAAGAAACTCATCTCAAATTACAAAAGGTCTGAAAGATCGTAGCAATATCGAATGAGATAATAAATCATGTTCTTGAGCATTTTTGCTCAAGCAAACTAGCCAAACGTGTCAATACTCCAGGAGCTCGGCATTACACAGCGTTTGTCGGCCGTAGTACAGTCGCGCATACTATACAGTACTTTAGTCATGTCTCTAGGCGGGATAACGACTCCATAGAACGGCTGGTCGTACAGGGAAAAGTGGAGGGAATCAGATCGCGCGGTAGGTCACCTATGCGCTGGACTGACCAAGTGAAGTAGGAAATAGCGTATCTGGCTGCACCAGAAAGTCTGCCAACAGAAGGCGGGGGATCGTCCGGAGAACCGTGTCCGCCTCTACCACCGATGTGGATGCCTCAAGGTGACTACGATCGCTTTGTCAAACGATAGAGAAGAAGAAACTAGCCACTCCATTCAAATCCTTTATTACAGAAAAAGGAGTAGGTATTAATAAACATCGACTTCATGTGAGATTTTTCTATTATTACATCATAATCGCAGGGGCTCCTAGCAAAATTAAAGTCTGATCCGAGTCTATTGAAATCAAATCGGCATATAAAACAAAATAAAACCCATGTATCAATTCCAAATATCCATGTGCGTGAACAAAAAGGACGGCGACACATGCGCCCGCGCCGGTGCCCCGGTGCGGTGCCGGATAGTGCAGTATCACCGAGCGGGCCGCGCCGGGCCGGGCCGGGCCGGGCCGCCACACAGCGCGCGCGGGTCACAGGTCGCCGCGCACCGGACCGCCTACCCTGCCAGCATTCCTTCATGCATACCGACTATTACCCACCCGAATCGAACACACGCTCCTCACAACCGCGCACCCAGCGTACAGCACTAGCCTTCAATCGGCCGCCTAGCCCCCCCTTCACGGAGCTCTCGGATAATGATGACTATGAATATTTCTAATACGTCGAAGGTTAATTGGACGCAGCCAGTGTATTGTAAAAGAATTAACCCACGGTCCGGCTAAACGATTGTGTGTGTAGATTTTTTTTCAACAAACAATTTTGTATAAATAATTTTATCAATTTTCGTTTCATGCCGAAATCAATTATTCTGCACTGTACTACAAAAAGTATTTAATGACTCAATTAAATACGGAATGCTCTGTTAAAATCGTAGTTGCACAACAATTTACATATCAGAATAAATTTACAAAAAAGGTTATACGATAAACAATATAATTTCCCGCTCGTTTATTGATTTTGATCCTGATTGATCTATTGTTTATTTAGGTCCTCAAAACTAACATTATCGTTTGTTGACTGGATTACATTTATAATTATGATGTATTTATCATACCTAAATAGCAAGATATAGGTTCTAATTAGTATTAGTAATATTATTAGTTTGTTATGTTTCTTAGGTACTGAATCACATTTGGGATAGACATTTTCTGAAAGAACATAATAGGATACTTTTGTCCTCATATGATAAATGCCTTATGCAATCAACTATGCACCTAGGTAGGTATATAGCTAGCTAGTTTGTCTAGCTCAAATTTATATTGAATAGAAAAGACCATAAAGGTCTTCACCTTGAATAATAAAAAGTATTTATAGAGAGAGATACCTTTATAACCACCTGAGGTGTAGCATGGTTCTGTTATAACATTTACGACATCAGACAAATAATATCTTCCACTATGGTATTAAACTGTGTATAGTTTTAATAACGTCATATTACGAGCTATAAACCACTTCATTTAATTCAATTCTCATCATCGTGTGTTAAGATGGCGCCGAAGCTCGATGATAAAACTCACTCGACACTCTAAATCTATTAAATATGATGTTCATCTATAAAAGTAAATGTTATTTTATTTGCTCTTTGATATAACTGTTTTGTTAAGATGTTATTCAATGGGTAAGTCTTGGATTTTGTTGAGCATTAAATATTTACTGTTTAAGTCATATATAATGCTAGAAGAGCTATGTAAAGTCCTCATTGCATGCTAAACCACCTTCCTTTTTTATACTAAGGTACGGCCCGACTGATG